>CAUYRH010113986.1:0-23314 GCA_963574655.1 Perodicticus potto | reverse complement strand
GATGATATCATCAAATTAAATCGAAAGGAAGGAAAGAAGCAGAATTTTCCAAGGCTAAATAGAAGACTCCAGCAAAGTAGTACCCGGCAATTCAGGATGAGAGTACGATGGGGAATCCAACAGAATTCTGGTAAGTAAGTTTTAATAAAAAGATGTTATTTATGGGTTCATAGTATACTGTTTTCAGCATATATTTAACACATGGAGGAAATATTATATATCATTACCTTTTGTTATTTATATTTCCTCTAAGGTTTTTGGTTTGATCTTAAGACCTGGTAAAATTTAAGTTGCCTTAAATAGTAGATAATAATGTTCTTAAAAACATTTATTTGGAAGTAACTTCAGTTTATGAGTAGTCTGAATTTCTGGTGTAGATTTGCAAAGGATCTTTCATAAGCTCCTATCTCCATCTCACTGAATGTTCCTTTAATTGTCTGTGTGATGGATGACTAACTCCAGGTTTAATATACATATTTCTGCAAAGTTATAGGAAAAAGACTCCCTTTTTTATATGAGAATGGTTTTACGTATGTGGAGATGACTATTATATTCTGCATAGAAAATAACTCCCAGACTCTGTATCTTATCATCTGAGACCTTTAGGATTTATTAAATCCTCTAAAAGTGACACTCAGAATGGCATTCTTTAGGTATAATCTGAAATTCCACATACATAGTTATTTTTGATAACCTGAAATTTATTTGTTCATAACCATCTTGTTCAAAAATGTTACTGAAGACAGTAACTGAACACTTAATTATGATATAGCCTGTTTACTTATTTTAGCAGCAGTATCATTATTTAAAAAAAATTATTTCAAATTAAAGAGCTCTAAATCTTTTTCACATATATAAAAAAATTTGATAAACTAGCTTATTAAAATTTTTTTTTGTTTATGCAGTGTTTTATTTTATTTGTATTTTTGTTGTTGGAGAGTCATTGAGGGTACAAAGAACCAGGTTACATTGATTGCTTTTGTTAGGTAAAGTCCCTCTCATAATTGTGTCCCACCCCCCAAAAGGTGTGTCATACACTGTGACTCCCCACCCACTCCCTCCCCTCTCTCTGTTCTCCCATTCTCCCACCCCACCGCCCACCACGTACTAGGTCATTAATTGTCCTCATATCAGAATTGAGTACAGAGGATTCTTGCTTCTCCATTCTTGTGATGCTAACAAACTAGCTTCTAAGTTGATTTTTCTCTATATGTTGAAAAACATAAAAATAATCTCCAGTGGGTTGAGCATAATTAGTTCTATGTTTAATATGCCAACATGCCCTTAAAATATCTATAACTGAGATTGGGCGCTATAAAAAATTTCCTCTTCCCTAATAATTTCTTTTTTTTTGCAGTTTTTGGCTGGAACCGGGTTTGAACCTGCCACCTCCGGTATATGGGGCTGGCGCCCTACTCCTTTGAGCCAGAGGTGCCACCCAACCCTAATAATTTCTTAAATAAAAAGAGTAAATTTGGGGCGGCTCCTGTGGCTCAGTGAGTAGGGTGCCTGCCCCATATACCGAGGGTGGTGGGTTCAAACATGGCCCTGGCCAAACTGCAACAAAAAATAGCTGGGCGTGTGGCGGGCGCCTGTAGTAGCAGCTACTTGGGAAGCTGAGGCAAGAAAATCGTCTAAGCCCAGGATTTGGAGAATGCTGTGAGCTGTGTGACGCCACAGCACTCTACCGAGGGCAATAGGGTGAGACACTGTCTCTACAAAAAAATAAAAAGAGTAAATTTTGTGTCAAGTATTTAGCTATAGCAAATGAGTATTTAATTGCAGTGATTTATATTTAAAGATTTCTTATAAATATAATTCAATATACCATATCTACAGATTTGTTTACAATAACTGTTCAGAGCTTACAGGAACCAGAAATATATTCATTAATATGTTAAATAACTAATAAATGCTGATAAGAACTAACTAGGTTCTAGGGCTATATAAAGATACGGTCTTTTACTTCAAGGAATTAATTTCTAGTAGCAGAGATAAGATAGAAAAGGTAAAGTGTGAGCATGCCATAGAGAAATTTAGGTAGTATTATAGAACTTTAGACAGGGATTCTAAATTCTGTGCCAAGAATATCAGGTAATTTAAATAGGGTGAAATATGTTCTGGCCCATGAAGGGTCAGAAAATCTTTCCTTTTTATGCAGGTTATGATTTGAGCCTTGAGATAAATGATATCTAGGGGCAGCTTAGAATCTCATAAGATTGCACTTGCACTTGTACGTTCATTGCTTACATGTGACAGGGGTGAAAATAAAACAGCTACTGCATTTACTGAATGTGCAGAGATAGGGAATTGTCTTAAACTCTGATTGGCTAGGAAAAGTTCACATTTCCATATTGTAATGTCAATGAGGATGTTAGCTTGAGGTAAGAGAATAAGTAGGACAGAGAGCCTTTAGCAGATACTCAATATGATTTTTATTTTTGTAGAGACAAGAGTCTCACTTTATCGCCCTCTGTAGAGTGCGGTGGCATCACACAGCTCACAGCAACTTCCAACTCCTGGGCTTAGGCGATTTTCTTGCCTCAGACTCCTGAGTGACTGGGACTACAGGCACCCGCCACAATGCCCGGCTATTTTTGTTGTTGCAGTTTGGCCGGGGCTGGGTTTGAACTTGCCACCCTGGGTATATGGGCCTTACTCACTGAGCCACAGGCGCCGCCCTCAATATAATTTTTGAAGGCTGAACAAATAAGTGAATATTTATTGACTGAAATATAATTTAGGCATTCAATAAATATTTGTAGAAACAAATATTTGAGTGGTTCTCAAAATGTTATCTGGGGAATACCCAAGACTTGGAATCTACAAGTTCAAAATGGTTTTTTTTTTTTTTTTTTTCTGAGATGGAGTCTCACTTTGTTGCACTAGGTAGGAGTGCTATGACATCATAGCTCATAGCAACCTCAAATTCAAATTATTTTCAAGCAACTCAAAAGACTGCCACATGTGATAATTTATAATTTTTACAGGAGCAAGTCTTTAGTTAGTGTTTAAGTCCTATCTTATTTCCAACATCGACATCTCGTTAATGATTTCTAACCTGGGATAAATAGTAACTTCTATAATAGAGTTTTAGAGAGAAAGGAAGATATGAATGTTGGCAGAATTCAGCAGTTAAAGATTTTAAGGGAGTTGTTGCAACCAGAATTTCCCAAGTTTCATAAAGGAATCCACATGTTGAGTTTTTTACTATATGACTTACTTTCACAAATGAGAAACCAAAGTGATTAAAATTAGATGAGAAGAGGCTTGGCACCCATAGCTCATTGAGTAGGGCGCCAGCCACATACACCAAGGCTAGTGCGTTCAAGCCAGCCCTGGCCTGCTAAACAGCAATGACAACTGCAACAAAAGAAAAATAGCCAGGCATTGTGGCTGGCGCCTGTAGTTCCAGCTACTTGGGAGACTGAGGCAAGGGTATCGCTTGAGCCCAGGAGTTTGAGGTTGCTGTGAGCTGTGACACTACGGCACTCTACCTAGGGCAACAAAGTGAGACTCTGTCTCAAAAAAAGTAAATGCATCTGTGGTTTTATTGTAATGTTATTTATCATAGTGTGTAACATTAGAAGTAACTGCAGTGATGAGTACAAAATTGGTTTGATCAAGTGTGGCACATTAAAAAGAAATGTAATAAAAAGGTATCAAAAGTGTGTAGTAATAGTCACAGTACAGTATTAATGTAAGCTACAAGGTAGTACATAGACATGATGTATAGTTGCTGGAAGATTAAATCAGTATACTTTCTAGGCATTTACTACTACAAAATTGAATTATCATATATGATGGACTTTCGAGTTGCTTAAAAAGAGCAGTGGCAATAATGTCACCTGCCAGAGATGAAAATATGTCTGTTGGCACTCACTGGGAAGTTTCAACAGAGTAGGGCTGAAAATAAAGAAGCCAGATTATGGGATGTTGTATTAAGTAAATGAAGATGAGACTGATTCCATTTTATTTATTTTTTTATTTTATTTTATTTTATTTTTTTGAGACAGAGCCTCAAGCTGTCACCCTGGATAGAGTGACATCACAGCTCACAGCAACCTCCAATTCCTGGGCTCAAGCGAGTCTCTTGCCTCCACCTCCCAAGTAGCTGGGACTACAGGCGCCCACCACAACGCCCGGCCATTTTTTGGTTGTAGCTGTCATTGTTGTTTGGCGGGCTCGGGGCTGGATTCGAACCCGGCAGCTCAGGTATACATGGCTGGCGCTTTAGCCCGTTGAGCCACAGGTGCCGAGCTGACTTGATTCCATTTTAAATCAGCAATGTCCTATAGAAATAAAATGCAAACCACATTATTAATAATTTAGCCAGGTGTGGTGGTACATGCCTATAGTGCTAGCTATTTGGGAGGCTGAGGTAAGAGAATTACTTGAGCCCAGAGTTTAAAGTTGCTGTGAGCTATGATGATGCCATGGCACTCTACCAAGGCAGACAGAGTGAGATTCTGTCTCAAAAAAAAAAAAAAGAAAGAAAGAAAGAAAGAAATCCACTTAACTCTACATATTCAAAATATTTTCAATATAAAATTAATATAAAATCATTAATAAAATATTTTATATTCTTTATAGCATCAGACTAGTATAGTGGCTACCATGTTGTACAGGAAGACTGTCCTGATTTGAGAAAGTAATGGCAAAGAAAAGGGATGACTAGAGAGAATGTGTACAAGGATCCTCCAGTCCTTTGCTTTTTTTTTTTTTTCCTTTTTTCTTTTCTTCCTCCTGCAGGTTTTGGTAAGACTAGTATGAGCCGTAGAGGAAGAATAATGCCTGGAAAGAGACGTCCTTACGGAGTTATCACTGGCCTTGCAGCTAGGAAAGCAACTGGAATTCGAAAAGGAATTAGTCCTATGAATCGTCCACCTCTAAGTGACAAGGTATCCTGGATCAGATACTCTTTTTTTTTTTTTTTTTTCATTTGTACTAACATTTCTGTGAATGAGCTCGAGAGAGCATTTTTTTTTTTTTTATGTACTTTGGGGCTGATATAAAAAACTTAAAATCTAAATAAAAATCATTGGCAGGCCGGGCATGGTGGCTCAGACCTGTAATCCTAGCACTCTGGGAGGCCAAGACAGGTGGATTGTTTGAGCTAACCAGTTCAAAACCAGCCTGAGCAAGAGTGAGACCCTGGCCTCTACTAAAAATAGAAAATCTGAGGCAAGAGGATGGCTTGAGCCCAAGAATTGGAGGTTGCTGTGAGATGTGATGAGGCCATGGCACTCTACCCAGGCTGATGGGTTGAGACTCTCAAAAAAAAAAAAAAAATTACTGCCATTCATGAAGAATACCAAAATTTAAATTTGTTTATAGGTTCCTTTGTGTGTACAAGCATGTGTGTTTATGTATACTTTTTAATGGCTTTATTGAGTTATAATTTTCATACCATAAAATTTTCTTGCTTTAAGTACATGTGAATATTACAGACTTGTATAATCTCCACAACATTCTTAATTTTAAAACATTTCTAAAACATTCCTAAAAAGCAGTCTCATGCCCATTTACAGTCCTGCTCTATGTTCTGACCCAGGCAGTCACTAATCTACTTTTTAGATTTGCCTTTCTTGCACATTTTATGTAAATGGAATCATATAGTAATAACATGTGTTCTGGCAGTTAGCTATATTTTTGAGGTTCCTTCATGTTGTAGCATTATCCATACTTCATTCTTTTTTTTTTTGAGAGAGAGTGCCATGGCATCAACCATAACGATGCCTGGCTCATTTTTGTATTTTTAATACAGACGGGGTCTTGCTCTTACTTGAGCTCAAGTGATCCTCCCATCTCATCTTCCCAGAGTGCTAGAAGCAGGTGTGAGCCACTGCAACCAGCTAGTATTTTATTTCTTTTTATTGCTGAGTAATATTATATGTATATACCACATTTTGTTTATCCATCAGTTGGTGTACATTTGGTTATTTCTGTTTTGGGAGGTATTATGAATAATGCTGCTATGGACATTCACCTGTAATTCTATATGGACATAGATTTTTATTTCTCTTGGGTAGATACCTAAAGTTAATTTTTTTTTTTTTTTTGAGACAGAGTTTCAAGCTGTCACCCTGGGTAGAGTGCCATGGCATCACAGCTCACAGCAACCTCACTAAATTAATTTTATTTAAAATTATTTATTTGGCTGGGTATAGTGGCTCACGTCTGTAATTCTAGCACTCTGGAAGGCCAGAGTGGGTAGATTGCTTGGGCTCACGAGTTTGAGACCAGTTGTGAGCAAAGTGAGACCCTATCTCTTTAGTAGAGAAATAGGAATAGAAAAACTAGTCAGATCATGGTGGGTGCCTATTGTCCTAGCTATTGGAGAGGCTGAGGCAAGAGAATCACTTGAACCCAAGAGACTTGAGGTTGCTGTGAGCTATGATGATGACATGGCACTCTGCCAGGGGGTGCCTGAGTAGGAGAGACTCTGTCTCAAAAAAAATAAATATATACATAAAGTTATTTACCACTATAAGTTAACTGCTTTTCAACTCATAATTGAAATTTTATTTATATCTCAATGTGTAGTTTTTGGATTGAGTAAAGCATCATCCCCAGCCTTTTTGTCAGCAGGGTTTGGTTTCACAGAAGACAATTTTTTCATGAAGTGGGGCCTAGGGAGGAATCATGGTTTCAGGATGATTTTAGGCTGTACTCTTCATTTTGGTTACTATCACTGCAGAAAACCCTACCTCACACATCATTTTAAGGCTACTGTCATTTATGATCTCAAGAAGTTGATCCTCTTCTAGCACAGAATTCGATTCACCTGGCTTATTTACAGTGGGTCACAGATCTATTCCTTCCAAGCTTGGGATTTTTTTATGCTTAGGAAGTAATGCTCAAATTTGTTTGAAAGCTGAGATAGGTGATCATGCACCATCTGGGAGAAAGAAGGCCCTGGCTCATGTCTTTCAAAATCTCTGCTACTGTTTGAAACATGTCAAAATCTCAATGGTCACTTGTTGTCCCTGTTGATTCCCATTTGGCTTTGAATGCAGTTAGTTTATCTGTTGACTTGAAAATAGTGGTTCTTCTCCCTTAAACTGGCAGTTGAGTTCATTGAGCAAGTTTGTTTGTTTGTTTGTTTTATTTTTTTGAGACTGTCACTGAGGCTAGAGGGTCATAACATCAGCTTATTTTGCAGCAACCTCAAACTCTTTGGGTTCAAGTGATCCTCCTGCCTCAGCCTCCAGAGTAGCTGGCTGATTTTTTCTATTTTTAGCAGGGATAGGGGTCTCTCTCTTGCTTTATCTGGTCTTAAACTCCTGAGCTCAAGTGATCCTCCTGCCTTGGCCTCCCACAGTACAAGGAATGCAGGTGGTAAGCTGGCTAAGCAGATTGGTATGTCATACAAGTAAGCAAGTTTTGAGACCTATTCTTTTTTTTTTCTTTTTTTTTTTTTTTTATTTAGAGACGAGTCTCACTTTATCGCCCTCAGTAAATTGATGTGGCATCACAGCTCACAGCAACCTCCAACTCCTGGGCTTAGGCGATTCTCTTGCCTCAGCCTCCCAAGTAGCTGGGACTACAGGTGCCCACCACAACACCCGGCTATTTTTTGGTTATTTAAACCTGCCACCCTTGGTATATGGGGTCGGCGCCCTACCCACTGAGCCACAGGCACTGCCCAAGATCTATTCTCTCTCACTTAAATGTGTTGCCAATGGTGACTGCTTTTCTAAAAGAAATCTCTGGAGCATCCCTCCTAACTCAAAAACTCTGGACAGTGATCTGCTTTTAGAAAACCATTTCACTTCTGTGTAAGAGAATACAAGTGTACTTTGTGTCCGTTTCCTCACAGAACTAAATGAACAGACATGAGTTAAGGGTGTGTCTTTTAATGTGGTTGATTATTTTAATCACATGTTGTGACATTTTTTGGCTAGCCAGAATTTTTCTGTGGATGACACTGTATATAGACTCATATTCTAGAAGCTACCTCCTTGACCCAAGTAGTGAAACTAGAAAGCCATCTAGTCATGGCAGCTGGTCTATCTGTGCATATACTGACTCAAAATGACCAGTTCACTTTTCCTGATATGTAATCATTCACAAACTTGAATGGTTCCACAGCTGTGGTATTGGTTAGCAACAAAAGGGCACATAACGTACCCTCATGCGCATCTTCCTGAAAAAATATATCACACAAAAGTACTGTTGCTTTGTTGTCAGGTGTGAGCCATGGCGCCCAGCCTTGGTCTTTTCTTTTCAAAGAAGCTCTCTAGGAACGTTTGTTTTTCACTCATCTTTTGCTAGGGTTAGCTTGCAGGCTTAGCAAAACTGTGATTAAGGCTCTGCACCTATAGGTCAGCAGTTATGGCACCAGCCACATTCTCCAGGGCTGGCAGGTTCGAACCCAGCCCGGGCCCTGCCAAACAACGACAACCAAAAAAAAAAAAAATAGCCGGACATTGTGGTGGGCACTTGTAGTCCCAGCTACTTGGAAGGCTGAGGTAAGAGAATCGCTTAAGTCCAAGAGTTTGAGGTTGCTGTGAGCTGTGATGCTGCAACACTCTACCATGAGCGAATTATGAGACTCTGTCTCAAAATGACAAAAACAAACTTGTGACTGAGACAAGTGTACAGTGCAGGAAAAAGGTGTGGCTAATAGGCAGACCATGTGTGGACTGAAGTAAATGTCAGATTCTAACCTAAAGACCACCACCATCTTGATGGAGCTGTCCAATTGAAGTACATCAACTCACTTGGTACTTATGAAACCTCCCACCAGATGCAGCTTAATTGTCACTTACCACTCAGAGAGTTTTGTTAGGACAAGCAAATTCATTTATTATGGTCTTTGTGCAGTCAAACCTTTCTGCTAATGATAATCTGTACTTGCAGTGCTAGCATCACCACCAAAACTCCACCTCAGATCATCAGACATTAGATTCTCATAAGGAGCATGCAGCCTAGATCCTTTGTTGATGGGTTCACACGCCTGTGAGATTCTAATGCTGCAGCTGATGTGACAGGAAATAGAGCTCAGGTGGTGATTCAAGCTATGAGGAGTGGCTGTAAATACAGATGAAGCTTCACTTGCTCACCTCTTAACCGTGCAGCGCAATTCCTTATAGGCCAGGGACTAGTACCAGTCCATGGCTTAGGGGTTGGGTACTGTAGAGCTAAAGCATTTCACAAAATGTTTTTTCTTGTGTTAATTTATGTGTAGAGATCTGAGCCATCAAAAGAATTTAATATTTTTCTCATCTATTTTTTCTTTTATTTGAGATAGAGTCTCACTGTGTCACCCTCAGTAGAGTGCCGGGGCATCATAGCTCACAGCAACCTCAAACTCTTGGGCTTAAGCAATTCTCTTACCTCAACTTCCCAAGTAGCTGGGACTATAGGCGCCAGCCACAATGCCTGGCTATTTTTCTTTTGTTGCAGTTTCACTGCTGTTTATTTAGCAGGCCAGGGCCGGGCTCGAACACACTAGCCTTTGGTGTATATGGCTGGCACCCTACTCACTGGGCTTTGGTTTCTCATTTGTGAAAGTAAGTCATACAGTAAAAAAACTCAACATGTGAATTCCTTTATGAAACTTGGAAATTCTGGAATTCTGCCAACACTCATATCTTCCTTTCTCTGTAAAACTCTATTATAGACATTACTACTGTTCCCAGGTTAGAAGAAATCATTAATGAGATGTCGATGTTGGAAATAAGATGGGACTTAAACACTAACTAATGTCTTGCTGCTATAAAAATTGTAAATTATCACATGTGGCAGTCTTTTGAGTTGCTTGAAAATAATTAAAATTGAGGCTCTGTTCCAATGACTTGGCAGCTGGGGCACCAGCCACGTAACACCGGGGCTGGTGGGTTCGAACCAGGCCTGGGCCAGCTAAACAACAATGACAACTGCAACAACAACAACAAAAAATACCTGGGCGTTGTGCACCTATAGTCCCAGCGACTTGGGAGACTGAGGCAAGAGAATCGCTTAAGCTTAAGAGGTTGAAGTTTCTGTGAACTGTGTCGCCATGGCACTCTACTAAGGGAAACATAGTGAAACTCTGCCTCAAAATAAAAAAAAAAGAAGAAGAAGAAACTCTGCCTTTGATGATTTTGGCAAAAGTGTGGTTTAAAATTTGCTGTTTCTTAAAAACTTTATTCAATCTGAACACAGATTAATAGACTGAGCAGGATAGAATATAGTACTTGTGAAGCTGATTATCATTTTCCAGCAATCTGGACAATTTAGAGAAATACCTGCCACAATGCCTGGCTGTTTTTAGAGACAGGGTCTCGCTCTGGCTCAGGCTGGTCTCTAACTCTTGAGCTTGAGCAATCCACCCTCTTCAGCCTCCTGAGAGTGCTGGGAATATAGGTGTGAGCCATTGTGCCTGGCCTAGGTATACTTACTTTTTTTTTTTTTCGTAGAGACAGTTTCACTTCATGACCCTCAGTAGAGTGCCATGGCGTTACACATCTCATAGCAACCTCCAACTCCTGGGCTCAGGCGATTCTCTTGCCTCAACCTCCCCAAGTAGCTGGGACTATAGGTGCCCACCACAACGCCCGGCTATTTTTTGTTGTTGTTGTTGTTGCAGTTTGGCCGGGGCCGGGCTTGAACCCGCCACCCTCAGTATATGGGGCTGGCACCCTACCGACTGAGCGACAGTCACTGCCCCTAGGTATACTTTTTTGAAACACACAATCACATAGCACTTTGGGAGGCCAAGGTGGTGGATTGCTTGAGCTCACGAGTTCGAGATCAGCCTGAGCAAAAAAGTGAGACCCTGTCTCTACTAAAAATAGAAAAACTGAGGCAGGAGGATCGTTTGAGCCAGAGTTGGAGGTTGCTGTGAGCTATCACACGCAATACTCTACCCAGGGCAACAGCTTGAGACTCTGTCTCAAAAACAAAACAAAACACAATCACACACATACAAAACTTAGACTTACGCAGTATGCATACACCATATATTAATGGATTATTGTAGTTCTGGTATATGTATTCATCAAACAAATGTTGACTGTGTAACCATTGTATCCAAGGTGCAAAGGATTCTGCAGTGAACTCAATAGAAATGCCTGTCTGCATAGAGAATGCAAGTCAAGTGGAGAAGATAAACATTACAATTATATTAATTTATAATAACATCATATGATTATAACATGACAGTTACTTTGAAGGAAAATTACATGTGACAATAGCATCGTGGAAGGAACTTTCTTATTTAGTTATCAAATATTCCTTGGAGTTACGGCATGGTGAAAAGTTTGGAATGAGTTATTAGTCTGATTTCACAGCTTTGTGCCCATGATCTTGATATTCTTTGTCCTTGTTTTTACATTTACTACTTTTCTAGGGTGGCGCCTCTGGCTCAGTGAGTAGGGCGCTAGCCCCATATACTGACGGTGACGGGTTCAATCCCCGCCCTGGCCAAACTACAACATTTACTACTTTTCAAAATATTTGTAAAAATGAAGACTTTTGTGTTTTTATAGTATTGAGTCAGTGGATATTTATGAAGCACTTCTCATGTTCTTAAAATAATAGGGAAATCCACATGAAGTATAAGATATAGTGCGTATTTTAAAGGACTTTAGAGAAGTCTCCATACAGTTTATGGAAAGCTGCCTTTAATGATGGATTTATATGTGGAGGAAGAAAAAGTATACATTTCATGTACTTTTGTTGATTATGATATTGAATTTTTCTTTTTTTCCTTTAACCACTTCTACTCCAGCTTCTTTATTCTCATAACCTCCCATTTTTTCTTTTTCACACATTTGTTTTGGAACTTGGCCTTTTTATCCCTTCACTTAGTATCAAAAATCATTTTCGTATGAATTATTCCCTAAAATGCATTTCTAGCTCTCTGATTCTTCTCTTGAGCTCTAGAGCCCTATGTCTTTATCATCTGTGGCCCAGAGCACCTACCTCAAGTATTTTAAGTATCATGTGATTTTCATCTTTTCAATCACTTAGGCTGGAGATTTTTAAGTTGTTTCAGTTTCTTAATCTCCCTCATCTATTGATCCAAGCGGTTGTCAATCCCTATTCATTCCACGTTAGAAATGTTTATTTTAGTAGAGTATATAGCAAAAAACAATCTGATTAACATAGTTTCTTGCCTTTTGAAAGAATATAGAACGATATTTTCCAGTGTTAAAAAGGAAAGGAAACCTTCTGAGACAAAATGAAGTGCAGAGGAAACCAGTGGCAGTTCTCAAGAGACCTAACCAGTTAAACAGAAAGTAAGTACTCAAATAAGACAAGAATGCGTTATTGTGTGAAAATAAACAAGTCTTTCACTAGGTGTTTCATAGAATGGATTTGCAGTGATTCTTCTAGTTACCTGGTCATTTTCAAGAGATTTTTGGGATATCTATCTGAACATGCAACAGGAAGCATTCTTTAATAACTTCCATATTCCTTAGATGCGATGTTATTGATGAATTTAACTGATAGAAACTATTTAAAGAGCATCACCCTATTTCTTTGACATATACGGTAAAATTGCAAAAGCTGATAATTTTGATAAAAATCTTTGTTTTGTAGTTTGATTTTTTTTTTTTTTTTTCCTCACAGTTTTGGCCAGGGCCGGGCTTGAACCTGCCACCCTTGGTATATGGGACCAGCGCCCTACTCCTTGAGCCATAGGTGCCACCCTGTGGTTTGCCTTTTTATTTGTGATGGGCTCTTGCTCTATTACCCAAGCTGGTCTTGAATTCCTGGCCTCAAGCAATCTTCCCCCTTAGCCTCCTAAGTAACTGGAACTAAAAGCATACACCATCACACCTGGCTTATTTTAGTAAAAATCTTAACACTTCAGTCAAAATTATTAAAAATTGGAAATCCTGAAAGCTGAATTTGTTATTCAATCTGGATGGATCTCACTAGAACACTGAATCATATTATATGTTATTTGTGGAAAAAGGAAACTAGAAAGAAAGAATTCTTCAGCTCAGCACCTGTGGCTCAGCGGCTGGGGCACCGGCCACATACACTGGAGCTGTTGGGTTCAAATCTGGCCCGGGCATCCCAAACAGCAATGACAGCTGCAACCAAAGAGTGGCCGGGCGTTGTGGCAGGCGCCTATGATCCCAGCTACTTGGGAGGCTGAGGCAAGAGAATCACTTGAGACTAGGAGTTTGAGGTTGCTGTGGGCTGTGACACCACAGCACTCTACCCAGGGCGATAGCTTGAGACTGTATCTCCAAAAAAAAAAAAAAAGAATTCTTCATGGATATATCTTTCTGTTTTGCAGTTTTTGGCCAGGGCTGGGTTTGAACCAGCCATCTCCGGCATTTGGGATTGGCGCCCTACTCCTTTGAGCCACAGGCGCCGCCCATCATGGATGTATCTTAAGCTTATTCTTATACTAAATTGTGAAAGGAATAGCAAAAACTTAAAAATTATGACTCATAGGTTGGTTACTATGATGTGTGTGTATAGTCCCAGCTACTCAGGAGGCTGAGGCAGGAGGAATGCTAGAGCTCAGGAGTTAAAGGATGCAGGTAACTAAGATGATGCCACTGTATTCCCACCTGGGTGACAGCTGAGGCCCTATATATAAAAAAAAAAACAACTCAAATGACCTATTGTTAGGGCATTCTGTTCTGTGTAGGGATAAAGTAGACCAAGGAAGCTGACAGACAGTGAAGTTTTCTTATTTAGTTTCAAGTGCCATTTATTCATATCTTAAGATTTTTTATTTATTTATTTTTATTTTTATTTTTTTGAGAGAGTCTCGCTCTGTCACCCATGGTAGTTTGTTTGTTTTTTTAGTGAACCCGGGGTCTCACTCTTGCTCAGGCAGGTCTCAAACTTCTGAGCTCAAGCATCCTACCCACCTTAGTTTCCCACAGTGCTAAGATTATAGGTGTGAGTCACCTGCCCCTGACAAAAGAAGATAGTTTATAAAATAATCTGGGTGGCTGGGCACAGTGGCTCACACCTGTAATCCTAGCACCCTACGAGGCCAAGGCAGGTGGATTGCTTGAGCTCACGAGTTCGAGACCAGCCTGAGGAAAAGCAAGACCTTGTCTCTACTAAAAATAGAAAAACTAGCTGGATGTTGTGGCAGATGTCTGTAGACCTACTTGGAAGGCTCTGGCAAGACGATCACTTGAGCCCAAGAGTTTGAGGTTCCTGTGAGTTAAGATGCCATGGCATTCTACTATGGGTGATAGAGTTAGACTTTGTCTCAAAAAAAAAAAAAGTTGTGATAGAGCCGTGTACAAAAATTGTGATATAAGCCCTGTAGGCTTATACCTGTAATCTCGCCAGTTTAGGAGGACAAGGCAGAAGGGTCATTCAAGGCAAGGAGTTCAAAATCCTGGACGACATAGTGAGACCCTGTCCTCTTTAAAAAAAACAAAGAAAAAACATTAGCCAGGAGTGGTGGTACTTGCCTGTAGTCTCAACTGTTTTGGAGGCTGAGGCATAAGGATCACTTGAGCCTAGGAATTTGTGGCTATAGGGAGCTATATGATCATGCTGCTGTACTCCAACCTAGACAACAGAGTGAAACTCTCTTTAAAACAAGGAGTGGGGCAGAAGTGGTGGGTAACTCACATCTGGAATCCTAGCACTCTGGAAGGCTGAGGCAGGTCAATTGCTTGAACTAAAGAGTTTGAGACCAAAGTGAGACTCTCTCAAAAATAATAAAGAAGGAGTGGTAGAATATTTAAGATTTTCTGTGGTTTACATTAATATATAAAGATTTCTGAGTGAGGAGGAAGAGAAAGCTGGAGGATACATTATTTTTCAAGTCTTCCTCTTTATTTTTGCTTTTCAGTTTCACTATTATGTGCCTAGATATGGTTTTTCTTTGAACTAATCCCATAAATCTATAAATTTATGTTTTTACCAAATTTAGGAAAAACACTAAAAATGTGAATTTTAATGTCTTTAGAATATATCTTACGTGTGGGATATTAGAAAGTTGAATATTGAGAAGTTTAATTATTTCTAAATTAGCAAGAAACAGGGAGATCAAATCTTCATGTAAATAATGAAATAATTCAGAGTTCAGCTCAAGTTTTTAAGCTTATGAATTTAATGATTTTTGCTTATTTTTTCTTAAAATGTTTGAAAGTAGCTCAGATTATTCATGATGTGTTTGTTTTTGTTACAGAAGTAACATTCCAGCTAATTTTACCAGGAGTGGAAATAAATTAAGCCATCAGAAAGATACTCGTCAGGCAACTTTTCTTTTCAGGAGAGGCCTGAAGGTATTAAAAAAAATCTTGGTGGTTTCTTTTTATCCATAGAGGATCCCAAGCACCCATCTTTAGTGAGCATTAATCATAGGTAGGATGAGGTTTGGGGTATAGAGAATATGACACTAGATTAATTCTTTCTGTTACAGTTTTTCTATATATATATCGTGTCTTTTGTTGCCTTCCATAGCAGTGTCTTATAAGAATTTAGCATTAAACTTGTATTTGCCACTTATTCTAATATAGGAACTCCAATCAAGAGGTTTTGCTAGACTAGCACAGGCTTCTTTCCTGCATATATCCACACACTGCAATGGATAGCTCTTTGGATTCGAATCCTCTGCTTTCTCTGGGATCTACTGCTTTATTTTTTTCCCTTCAGGTTCAGGCCCAGTTGAACACAGAACAACTGCTAGATGATGTAGTAGCAAAGAGAACTCGTCAGTAAGTTTCAATTTGTTTCTCAAGATGTCATTTCAAATATTCCAAAGTACTAACTACCAAAATTACCATGTACCCCAGTCCAAAAGAAATCAAATGAGACCCAAAATAAAATTGAGCCAGAAAGTCAGGCATGGTGATACAAGCCTATAGACCCGGCTGTTTGAGACTTGAGCCCAGGAGTTCAGGGTGTAGTGTACAATGATAGTGCCAGTGAATAGCTGCTGCACTCCAGCCTGGGCAACATAGAGAGACTTGTCTCTAAAAAGAAAAGAGGTGGTGGGTTCAAACCCAGCTCCAGCCAAAAACGGCAAAAAAAAGAAAAGAAATTGAGCCTGAAATAAATCAGTCATCTTTTTTTTTTTTTTCCAAAATTCTTGAATTTTCACCCGTCAATATTGTGTTGTAACATTTTAGCCCCAAGTAATTTACTCTTTTTTTTTTTAATTACTATTCCATTTTAATGAAACAAGTTTTTTCTTTCTCTTTTTTTCTTTTTTCTTTCTTCATTTTCTTTATTTTATTTTATATATTTGGCTATGACTGTTTGTATACAAATGAACCTATTTAGAGAATAAATAGAAGACAATCCAATAGAGGCGTCGCCTGTGGCTCAAAGGAGTAGGGCGCCGGCCCCATATGCTGGAGGTGGCGGGTTCAAACCCCGCCCCGGCCAAAAACCACAAAAAAAAAAGAAGACAATCCAATAGAGCTTTTGGAAAATTTGTAAGAACTTTAAAAACAATAGAATGTTTTTCCCTTTCACATAACTTTTTTTTTGTTTGAGATAGTCTCACTACCTTGTCCTCGGTAGAGTGCTGTGGTGTCACAGCTCACAGCCACCTCAAACTCTTGGGTTTAAGCAATTCTCTTGCCTCAGCCTCCCAGGTAGCTGGGACTACAGACACCCACCACAACACCTGGCTAGTTTTTTGTTGTTGTTGCAGTTGTCATTGTTGTTTTAGTGGCCCGGCTGGGTTGGAACCCACCAACCTGGGTGTATGCGGCCGGCACTGTAACCACTGTGCTATGGGCAGTGAGCCTTTCACATAACTTTTGATTCCTGCATCTTACAAAAAAATCTTAAAACTGTGTTTTTATCTATTAATGGTTGCACTTCCCAATGTTAGTTGTGACATTCTAATTCCATCATTGTGATGAGGTTTTGAGATTAAACTGTTAAAATTATGGCTACTTTTTTTTTTTTTTTTTTAGAGACAGTGTCTCACTGTGTCGCCCTCGGTAGAGTGCTGTGGCATCACAGCTCACAGCAACCTCCAGCTCTTGGGCTTAGGCGATTCTCTTGCCTCATCCTCCTGAGTAGCTGGGACTACAGGCACCCCCTACAACATCTGGCTTTCTTTTTGGCCGGGGCTGGGTTCGAACCTGCCACCCTTGGTATATCGGGCCAGCACCTTACTGAGCCACAGGTGCCGCCCTATGGCTACTTTTGGAAAGCAAAACATACACAATTGGCCCTCCATATCTGTGGGGGATTTGTTCTAGGACCAGCAAAGATAATAAAATCCTCTGATGCTCAGATCCCCTGCATTCGACCCTCTGATTTTGGTTGACTCCACCATTGTAGAATCTGCAGATGGGGAGGGCTGATTGTAAAACATGGTCATGGTTCACATATCCCAACTGCAGTGGGGCATGATTTTGAACAATTGGAGTGTAAGAAACAAAACTTTGAACCTGATGCCAGCAGTATTCTTTAGCACAAGGGTCATTACATTAGAAACTGTCAGGAAGTAAATAATAATCATAGCTTATTTGCTGCTTCAATGAATAATATTTACTTAAATGAGATATAATAACTTAAATTTTTGTTTTGAACTTTGAGAATCAACCTGTAGACAAAGCATAAAATAGTTAATTTCAGAACAGACTATAATATGTATAAATGTCAGTTTCTGACTCACATAAATATAAAAATAGAGGTGACAAAATGTAGGAAGTACAAAGTAAGAGAAGAGGTGGAAGGGCTAGAACAGAGGTATTATCCTTTCATACATGTAGGGAAGAATCAAGAAACACTACTGAAAGAAATAGAGATTTAAGTAAAGTTACAGTGGAAGTTAAGTAGTTGATATGACCATCAAAATGTTTAGAGGTAGGTAGGAGGATAGTGTGATGAGCTAAATCTTTATTCATTGCAGGAAGATTGTACTATGTAAGCATCTTGTTTAGTGAATTGGAAGTAACCAAGCAATAAAAACAAGAAAAGTTAAAAATGTTGTCTCTGGGGAGGGAGAATAGTGGGATGAAGGACCGTTGCTTTTCATTAGAAGCCTTTCTGTAGTATTTGATTTTTTTAAATGTGTATGTATCTATTACAATGAAAGATATTTAATAAATAAATTCAGGTGCCCAGGACCTAGACCGAAGATGCTGATTCATTATATTATGATGATGTTCAGGTATCTATTTTTTAAAAGTTAAAGAAAAGTAATGACTACTTTTAAAATGTATATTTTTATGTGGAATATACATAGAATTTATAAACTAACACTTGAATGAAATTTTGGGGGGTTTTTTGGGTAACTAGATGGCGAACTTCTACCACCAGTGGAGGAATTTTGACTGTGTCCATTGACAATCCTGGAGCAGTGCAGTGCCCAGTGTAAGTCTTTTCTTTCTTTTTGCAAAAAACTATAACTTCTTAATATATAAGATAATAGAAAAATACTGGATTTCTGTTCAGAGTATGATGTCCAAATTAGGAGAAAACTGAGATACAAGTGTAAAAATAATACTTGTGATACAAAATGGAAATAGTATAGTGTAAAATTAAAGGTTTAGCTAGGTGATGTTAGCTCACACCTCTAATTCTAGCACTTTGGGAAGCTAAAGTAAGAGGATTACTTGAGGCCAGGAGTTCAAGACCAGCCTGAGTAACATAGTGAGACTCTGTCTCTAGAGAAAATAGAAAAATTAGCTGGATATGGTGGTGTGCTCCTGTAGTTGCAGCTACTTGGGAGACTAAAGCAGGAGGATTGCTTGTGCCCAAGACTTTTAAGTTGCAAGGAGTTGTCGTGATGCCACTATACTCTACCCAGGGCAAAAGAGCAAGACTCTGTCTCAAAATAAATAAATAGGGCCGGGCATGGTGGCTCACGCCTGTAATCCCAGCACTTGGGAGGCTGAGGTAGGTAGATTGCCTGAGCTCACAAGTTCGAGACCAGCCTGAGCAAGAGTGAGACCCTGTCTCTATAAAATAGCCAGTTATTGTGGCAGGAGCCTGTAATCCCAGCTACTTGGGAGGCTGAATGAGGATGAATTCAAGAGTTTGAGGTTGCCGTGAAGTAAAACACCACAGTACTCTACTGAGGGTGACCAAGTAAGACTGTGTCTCAAAAAATAAATAAATAAATAAAAGTGAAAGCTTTGATTTCTGGTTCTGTAGCCCCAAGTAACCACTTTTAGCAATTTTTAAAAAGTTTTTACTTTAAAAAAATGCTGTGCATGTATAACAATATATAGTTTCATGAGTTTACTTCATACTACTATTCTCCCCTTTCCGCGGTAATGTTTTGAATGTGTTTACTTCTCAGACCATACAGACTTCCCTTTAAAGTCTTCATAGTGGGGCCAGGCACAGTGGCTCATGCCTGCAATCCTAGCACTCTGGGAAGCCATGGCAGGTGGATGGCCTGAGCTCTGAGGTTGGAGACCAGCCTGAGCAAGAGCAAGACCCCATCTCTAAAAATAGCCAGGCGTGTGGCAGGCACCTGTACTCTCAGCTATTTGGGAGGCTGAGGCAGGAGAATTGCTTGAGCCCAAGAGTTTGAGGTTGCTGTGAGCAATGATGCCATGGCACTCTACCGAGGGTGAAAAAGTGAAACTGTCTCAAAAAAAAAAAAAAAGTATTAATTATTTTATCTCGATGAGCTTGATTTAATTAACCCTTTCATTATATTTGTTGCATTATAAACTTTATAAATTTATGGAGCAAATTTAAAAAATGTAGGGGATGCTTTGTTTTTTGAGACAGAGTCTCTCTTTGTTGCCCTTGGAAGAGTGCCATGGCATCATAGCTCACAGCAACCTCAAACTCTTGGGCTCAAGTGATTCTTCTGCCTCAGCCTCCCAAGTAGCTGGAACTACAGGTGTCCCCCACAATGTCTGGCTGTTTTTTAGAGATGAGGTCTTGCTCTGGCTAAGACTGGTCTCGAACTTGTGAGCTCAGGCAATCCACCTGCTGCGGCCTCCCAGAGTTCTAGGATTACATGAACCACGCTCGGCCTAAGATGGCTCTTTCTAAGACTTCAGAAGTTGCTTTATTTTAGAAGATCAAGATTTGGAAATAACCAGTCATTCGAAATCGTTGAAAAGTTTGTAGGTCTGCTTAAAGAGGTATTCTGTGAACAATTATGTATTTAGTCTCTAGAGCAGTTAGTCAAGAGTCAGGTAATTATATGAGAACAAAAAATAGCCCAATACATTTGAACATGTATATAAGTCAGGATTCTTAAGTACCAAGTGATTTTTCTTCTTTTGATGGTTAAGCTGCTCTGATAATTTTAATATTTTTTCTAATAGAACACAGAAACCACGATTAACTCGTACTGCTGTACCTTCATTCTTAACAAAACGGGAGCCATCTGATGTAAAGAAAATTCCTAAAGGTGTCCCCCTACAATTTGACATAAATAGTGTTGGAAAACAGGTAAAAAGAAAAGTTTTTTGTATTTCTTAGAGTCATTCACTGAGAATATTTTAGTTAACAAAACATTTGTTATATAGAGAATTAAACAGGGTATCCTAACTCCCCTTCAAACCTAGACATACTTTCATCTGGCTCGGTGCCCATAGTACAGTGGTTATGGCACCCCCTACATCCACTGAGGGTGGCAGGTTCAAACCCAGCCTGGGGCAGCTAAACTGCAACAACAAAAAAAATAGCCAGGCGTTGCGGTGGGCGTCTATAGTCCTAGCTACTTGGGAGGCTGAGGCAAGAGAATCCTTGAGCCCAGGAGTTTGAGGTTGCTGTGAGCTGTGATGCCACAGCACTGTACCGAGGGCAACATAGTGAGACTCTGTCTCCCCCCCCCCAAAAAAAAAAATACTTTCATCTCTGTAGATTGCCTGTTTGACATTTCATATAAGTTGGTTCATATATGATCTTTATGACTGACTTATTTGACTTAGCATAATGTTTTCAAGTTTCATCCATATTATATCAGTATTTTATTTCTCTTTATTGCTGAATAGTGTTCATATGTATATGCCACATCTTATTCATTTATAACCTGATGGACATTTGGTTTGTTTTACTCTTTGACTATTATAAATAATATTGCTCTGAACATTTGTGTGCAAGGTTTTATGTGAGCATATTTTTTCATTTCTCTTTGGCAAAAACCGAGGGGTAGAATTTCTAGGTCATATGGTAAGTCATTTTGTTAATCTTTTGAGGGAACTGCTAAATTGTTCTAAAATCTTTTTTTTTCTTGCTTTATTATGTTGGCTAAGAATCCCACTACAATGTTTAATTGAACCAGTGAGATGTATGCATCAATGTGTGCCTTATTCCAAAGCCTGAGGAGAAAGCATTAAATGCTTCACCATTTAGTACGATGTTACCATTGGTTTTTCACAGATTCCCTTTGTCTAATTGAAGGAACTCCTTTCTCCTGATCTGCTGAGAATTGTTACCAGGAATGGGTGTTAGATTTTGTCACATTTTTTTGGTATTCGTTGAAATAAATGGAGGAAATGAAGTATGCGTAGAAATTTGACCAAATTTATTTTGCTTATTTTTATTTTGTTACTGTTGCTACTTCCCTCTCCCTTGAGAAATGAAGTATAATTTGGGAACACTTCTATTAGTTAATAAAAAATATATATTTTTTTGTTTGAATTTGATTTTAATTTCTGTGGTGAACAGAAATTTAAGAAAATTTGTTTCAAAATATTCAGAAGTCTAAACACTTCCTTTTATCAGAGGCATCACTAGAGTTGGTGGCACTGTTTGCAGAACCTGAAAATAATTCAGATGGGGCATCTTTCGGTCTATGACTTGTAGGCACTATAGTATATGTGTGTTTTATATAGAGTATAATGTAGGCTTTAAAGTGATTAGGAAGGCATTCTCAGATTGCCCAGATTTAATTCTGGAACTGCTGGCAACTAACTTCTCTAAGCCTAACTACCTATTTTCTATGGTTTCATTAGGATGAAATGAGGTCATAAGCCTAAATACTTACAAAGCATTCGATATTGTTAATTACTGTTAATCATAAGATCACATAATTCTAATACAAATGTGGCTTTTAGTTAAATTGTTAATTTTTTTTTCTTTTTTTCTAGACAGGGATGACTTTGAATGAGCGGTTTGGGATCCTGAAGGAACAAAGAGCCACTCTCACGTTCAACAAAGGAGGAAGCCGCTCTGTAACTGTGGGATAGATCCCATGTCAAAGGAACTTTTGAGTGATGACTCTGTTTGAAAAGTTAAATTGCTTAAAGAGTTCATCACAGAAATTCAAGAAACTTTACTTCAAAATATTTACGAAGCTAAATAACTCTTATTTTTATTTTGGACTTTTTTTTTTAATATGTAAAATAATGCCCTGAAAGAATAACAGGGAATATATCTATGTGTTCTTAAAGATTTCATGGTTGGCCCAGATAGAACAATTCACTATTTGACATCTTTGGTTCCTTACGCAGCAGAAGGAAGACAGAAAGATAGAAATTGATTATTTTTATGATAGTGGTATTTAGGATCTTACCACGTTAGCCCATTTTCTAGAGTTTTCCCTGGTAAATCTTGGTCTTCAGATACATATATAAGTAGGTCCCTTTGTTGCTGTCCCTTATCCTTTAATAGTGTTGATGTAATAAGTACAGTTGCCTTCTCTTCATTAGAGATATAAAATTTTATGTGAATTTTAGTTTTGGGTTTTAAGATTTATGGAAATGTGTGAAAGTTGGTTCATATTTTGGGTAGTGTTAGGCTAATTCCCCAGGGTTGTATATCTTTAGTGCTGACTGTTTAACAAGAAATGTGACTCTAGGCATTAGTCTCAGTTTAAAATGTTGGTGTTTGGAGGCTGTATGTGCATACTTACAAAGTTATCTGGTAGGGCCTTAGGAGGAGAAGGTCTAATTTAAAAATCTGACAGTTTGTGTTTAATAAATGTAGAAAGCATGAAAGGAAGTGGCAAGTTGAAGGACAGGCAACTGAGATGAAAAGTTTCAAAACCCAGGTCACGGGTATACTGTTTGGATTTAGTGTAGTCTTGAGTCTGTTTTCCATAAAGAATTCTTCAAGTGATATTTTGAAGAATTATAATTATTAAGATGGGTTGAGTCCATTAGATATTTTGATAGTAAAATTAATAGCCATAAAGTTCTAGACTTCTTATTTAAAAAGTATAAATTGATAAGCTTTTAAGCTTGCTAAATTAAATAATTTACAGCTCCAAAAACAAAAATATGCTTATATACATCACAATGTAAAAGCAGAATTATAATAGAGTTACATTGTAGCTCTCTTGTGTACCTTTCACTCTGATCTTGTGTGGTGTAAAGTTCAGGAATTTATGGAAAGAAAAGTGTTTTTCCTCCTCTCTGGAGGTGTGGGGAGAGTTAGTCTATTGTGCCAAGAGTCCTCAGATAATTGTATACTATAAATTACAATATAATGCCAAAATGAAGCAAAA
>CAUYRH010113982.1:0-16631 GCA_963574655.1 Perodicticus potto | reverse complement strand
ACATTTTATGAGATATAACATTGATACAGGATTTTTCCACTCGGGGCTGGATAAGGAACCCCCCTTTTTCGGCCTCACGTGAGCTCAGACATCAGACTCCCATCTCCAGGCACAAACCCTCTGAGCCCTAGCAAGGCCATGAACAAAGCAGTCCCAAACATTTTGGATGGCTCCACCCTGACTAAGGAGCACATACCCTAATCCCTTCCCCAGACAAAAACCACTGCAAAGACCTAACAACCTTGTCCAAGGTGAGGGCCTGCATTCATTCATTTGCTAGAACACCCATTCAGTTTGTAAAGGTATTTTTCTGTCTACCAAGTCCTGGCCAAAATATCTCTCATGGCAATTATTCACCCCTAGATGAAGGACTTATGCAGGAAACCTCTGACCTGCGCCTGCTCCCCCCTTCCAGAAGCTGTTCACCTTGGAGACCTGTTGCTTATATGGGTACAACAAGTGCCATCCAGGGCTCACCAGAGTGTTGCCCAAACTGTAACACTTTCCAAGGCACAGCCCCTCTGCCAGTAGCTCTGGCACTCTCCACTCCCTCTGCATGCCCCTCAGTCCAACAAAATGCCATTTTATCACTGATCTGTGGCCTGCAGCCTCAATTCTCAAATTCCTGAGACTAAAGACACACTGAAGAAATTCCAGTAACAAAACTATAAAAACATCTTTTCTAATGTCTTTCCATTTTCTCCCAAGTCCCACATGGCCAAGTGGCCACCACCAAAGACAGAAATCAGAAAACCTAGAACTTCCAGTTTCTCTCAGAATAGCCAGGGGACAAAGTTGGAGCAGGGAAGAAGGGCACACTCACACATTCGTTTCATCCCATGAATGGGGGGGGGGGCAAACCCCACCTTGTTACCCATCTCAGTCATTCTCCAAGCACTCACATGCATACATTTCCAACCTATTTCCAACTCCACCCTCAGAATTCTCTCAGTCACACCATATCCACACACTCTCACACACCTCTCAACAGACCTTCCAGCAATCTAATGCCCAAGGAGTTGATCAGGCTCCTTCTTCCACTACAACTGTAGTGGGACCCCAAGATTGATTATATCTTGCCTTAGATGTCTCCCTGTGTAGGTACCTGTTCCTCCTGGTGTTTGACTCCTTGAAGACCCGCCAATGGGGTCCTTTCTCAGCCCAGCCAAGGCATCCACACAGCGAGGTCAAACTGCCTCCCTGGCATGCTCAGTGGTTCACGTTGCCCAGGCCGATCAGGGGCCCCCACGTGGGTGTCCAGAGGATTGGCGGTAACTGCCAGGTGCATGTTCTCTCCAAGGGTGAGCTTGCTGCCCGGTCAGAGAAACAAAAATGTTGCAGGAAGACAAGGCCCAACAGAGAGAAAGAGCACCCAAACACGTTTATAAGAGGAAGGGCTTTATTCACCAGCTGGGAGCTTACCGCATAGAAGAATTCCAAATGGCCGCGCTCCCCGGCTAGCTTGAGCTTTCCTTTTTTATTGACAGTCAAGGAGTTCCACCCCACAGGTACCCTACTCATTGGCCAGTTTGAATCAAGTGGGAGATGCTAGTCCAGCCCCCACAGAACTACAGGATTTCACAGGACTTGGAAATTTTCAAGTTCCAGGAAGTTAAGTTTATAAATTCGTAAGGGCTGAGTCACCATGGAGAGTACCCTGCAAGTGTATCCTTGTGCTCTCCTTGACAAGACCTGTTCTCCCAGACCTCACCCTTCTCGGGTATCTTCTCTCACCATGACAATCTTTTCTGTACCATTCCAGTTTTATGTACGTGCTTCCCGAGTGAGCCTGCATTTTTTTTATTTTTCATTAAAAGGACATTTGAGATCAGTAAGCTCCCTTTGTCAGGGCTGTGCTGAGTGTAGGGTCAGTACTTATTCTCTTTGAAATAATAATAATTCTTGGCATTGCTTCACAAAGCCATCAGAATAGAACAATAATTACTTTTGGAAAGGTGAGTGTTTTGCTGCTGGAGATTCCAGCAGTAAAACTATACAGAAAAAGAGAATGTTGATTTTTAGCCGGATTTTAGTTGTGCAAATAGATTTAGTTATTTTATTTGAGGAAAATATCTCCTGCTTAGTAAATTAATATTAGTAAGCTGATTATCTGAACACTAAATACGTCAGCTAAACATATATATTTTCTGGTAATGTTCATTTAATTAAAATAGGAAATTTTAGACTGGTCATGAAAATGCAAAGGCAATGAAAATAAAAACAACTCTCAGTTACTTTTTTGTGTTGTTGTGTTTTAATTACAGTGTTTTATTTAAAACAATTTTGTCCAAGTAAAATTTTCTACCAGAGGAGAAATCTGTATTGTTAGTTTCTGTCTTAGTTAAGCCATTATATATTATTTGTATCAAAATTATAATTTCATAATAATATGATGAAAACTACAGTCCTGGGCTGAGCGTGGTGGCTCACACCTATAATCCTAGCACTCTGGGTGGCAGATCAGGGTGTATTGCCTAAGCTCACAAGTTTGAGACCAGCCTGAGCCAGAGCAAGACTTTGTCTCTAAAAATAGCTAGGTGTTGTGGCAGGCGCCTATAGTCCCAGCTACTCAGGAAGCTGAGGCAAGAGAATCACTTGAGCACAAGAGTCTAAGGTTGCTGTGAGCTATAACGCCACAGCACTCTACTGAGGGCAACAAAGTGAACTCTGTCTCAAAAAAAAAGAAAGAAAGAAAAGAAAACTGCAATCCTATTGCTAATGGACAAATAATTAGAAAAACAATAGTATACAAATGCATATACCTTTGATTCCATTGCATAACTAAATAGGAAATATGTACAATGGTCAGTGAAAAAAATTTTATAAAGTCGCTAAATAATTGTTTGTAATTGTAATTGTTCCATCACCCCACTCTTTGCCAGGGTTGATTCAGCTGATCTGGCTGAGTAGGGCAGTGTCCCCCTCATGGCTCCGTGTGTCCAGATGTCAGACAATGGGGAGAAGAGGATGGCCCTTTCCTGATAAAGAAAGGCCGTTTTTCTGTCAAAGGTATAAATGACCAGTTAGTAAAATTAAAATATAAAACAAGTACACAAAATCCAACCAAATTACATAAATATTTGCAATTTTCTCTCTTCCTCCCCTGGTTTTCTGTCACATGGAACTTCTCCAGCTCATTCACAGTTAGGATCTTAGCACTGATAATAATTCATATGTTATTACTAAATCAAATGCTCATTTTAAAACATTATGGTCAGAAGCAAAATTAAGAAATTCTCATGGTTTATTTTCTATTTTCCAAAAGAATATTAGTTATGAATAAGTGAAAAATTACTGAAACTTCTTCAGTGATAGTTATATTCAGGTAAACTATTCAAATTTATTATTGAATTCATAATGACTATCGTTTATGAATTCATACATTCTGGGTTAACCTTCTTCCTAAACTTTTAACTTAGTTTAACAGTAGGAGCCACTTTTCAAAACGTAAAGTTATGCTATTATAAGTTATTTATATTTCCATAATGGTTGAAAATATCAAGAACTGTAAAAGAATTTGCATGTTGATATGGACACAGAGCATTGCCACTTTTAAACTTAAATATATGGGGTGCTTATTGTCATCAGTTAATTCACTGAGAGGTATTGAGACTAAAGTAGCTCAATCAATTATCTCCAATTAATGCGAGGAGGCTTAGAGAAGGAAAATTCAGCATCTACCTTTCACTTTGCAGGGAAAATTGAAGCTTGGGTGGACTCTGATTAGAAGATCAAAGTGCATAACAAAAATAAAGACAGGTATATTCTAAGCACTGCAGCACTTCAGATCAGAATATTGTTAAAATCAGCAACTAACTTGATTTTACTAAGAGGGGTTTTCAAATATAAGTTGCATTCTTGGCACTCAAAAGTAGTCCCCAATTAAGAATATCAGCAACATTTGGAAATGTTAAAAATGCACAATCCCTTATTAAAATATATTTAAATATCTTTCTCCAAACTGCTAAACCTGCATCTGAATTTTCACAAGACCCTGGGCCATTTCTATACACATTGAAATTTGAGAAACAGCAGGTTATGTGCTTTGAAAGCACAGAGAGAAGCCTTAAGAGACCCTCTTACCAAATATGGAGTTGAGCTGGGTGTGTGTTAAGACCCTTCACAATCCTGACTGTCTACGGAATTCTCTGAGAAGATAAAAGGAACGAATCTTAACTTTCCACCTCTTCTGACTGTCCCTTGTCCTATAACCTCCCTTATTTCAGGGAAAAGACTGAGAAATTTGTTTCTCAGGAAATCAAATAAAAAAGTCCAAAAGAAATTTGTCATTTCCATCATGTACCAAAATTTAAGTGAAATCTTGGACCAGACAACACTGACCTGACAACTTTGCCCTTAATGTCAAAAATATAAACTTACCAATTTCTTTAACAGAGGCTCAAAGCGAATTCTCACACACCTCTTCCTGTTTGTCCGTTTCCAATGCTACTCGCCTGATTGAAACCACAATCATCCATCTCCTGAATTTCCACAATACTTCCTAACTAGTTTCTGAATTTTCATATCATTCCCTCTTAGACATTTCGTATATTGTGGCCATAGTAACATTTCTGTAATAGGAGACTGATTGCATGTCCCCTGTTTGAAACTCTTCCAGTGTTTTCATTTGTAGGAAGAGGCTGGAATTCTTTAATCGCCTGCAGCGACTATCGTGGGTGGTCTCTCTGTGACCTCCTTCTTCCTCTTCTCTTCATATCCATCTCTTCAACTCCACACTCCACACTTCACACTCAAGGCGTGTGGAACACCTGTCACTTCTCCAAGTTCGCCTTCTCAAATTTGGTTTTGGTATCCTGCTACTTCAGCGTACTTCTTTCCTTTCTTTAATTTGGAGATAACACACTGTTCCTTTACTTCTCATTTGAGGTGCCACTTTAACTGGGAAGCCTATTCTAATGAAATGCTTTTCATATGGATTTTATAGCACCCTATGATTCTCTGTCTTCACACTTACTGCATTATATTAAATCAATCCATTATTTGTATAGCTTTTTGAATGCATTATTTTAACTGATTATGGAAGATTACCTCTTTTTCTTTTTTCTTTTTTTACAAGTGAACAGTTTATTAAGAATTAAACAAAGGTATGATATAATACAGTACAAGCAAGACACTCAAGATAGGTATAATAGTACTACTCACACAAAAACTTAAATTTCACCTCAAAAATAATACAAGACAAAAGCGAAAGCAATTTCACTGTTATAAAATAAGATATTTCACACAAAGTATTAACTCTGCCTCCCCAAAGCCCAAGCTCCCAACAAACAAAAAACTATCTGGGAATACTGCTATGCTAACATATTAACCACAGTATAATCATTCATATGAAAACAATAATTAAGCAATAAATTAAATTAAATAACAAAGTTCAAACTATCATAAACTCGTATAAATTGGATTCAATTTTGACCACAGTACGTTACTTAAACATTAATTTTTAAATTCAACTTGTCAATATGTTGTTTAGGATATTGCATCTTCATCTATAAGTGAAACATGTTTGTAATTTCCCTTTATAACAATATATTTTCTCCAGTTTCAATATCAGGTGTATCTAGATCAAGTAGGATGATATTGAAATATTTCTTCTTTTTTATTGTTTATAAGATTTCTGGAATTGCTTGTTTTATAAAACCATTGTGGTCTATGAGTTTATGATAGTTGGAAGATCACCTCTTAAAGATAAATATATTTTTAATTAAATTTTGTTTAACTTAGGTAATTAAGAGGCAAAAAAATAGAAATAAGTTAAATAACGTTAATAAAAAGTGAATAGTGGCTCAGTGCCTGTGGCTCAACAGGCTAAGGTGCCAGCCACGTACACCTGAGCTGGCGGGTTCAAATCCAGCCCGGCCATGCCAAACAACAATGACGGCTGCAACCAAAAAATGGCCGGGTGTTGTGGCAGGCGCCTGTAGTCCCAGCTACTTGGGAGGTGGAGGCAGGAGACTCGCTTGAGCCCAGGAATTGGAGGTTGCTGTGAGCTGTGTTGCCACAGATAACACCCCCGGGTGACAGCTTGTGGCTGTTTCTCAAAAAAAAAAAAAAAAAAAAAAAAAAAATGAATAGGAATTTGGGGTAGGATTAAATACCAAGAGTGGAGGAAACACAATAATAAAAATAAGTGCCCACTGATCATTGTATGGAGATAGACTCTATGGAAAAAGTTGACTTAGAAAATTATTTGATTTGCAGAGTGACCAAAATAGTTGATATAGAATAATTCTTTATCTAAAAGTTCTTACTAAATAATTAATAATATATTTAGTATTCATTTGTAAGTTATGCAATGAAATGGAATTGTTTTTTCCACTTCTAAATGATGCTACATTTTTTGATAAGCATTGCATTTTAAGGGGGGGTTGGTAGAAGGCTCAGAGGAAACCATTGGGGAAATTAGAGAGCTAACTTTCAGCACAAAGATCTAAGAAGCAAAAATGGAAACAAATATTTAGGGGAGAGGTAACTCACAGCAATTGGAAAAAGATATTGAGTTTTCCATAGGACATAGTTTTGAAAACTCAAATATATTAATAAGTCTCAAAAAAGCAGTGAAATCCTAGTTGGCATCTCATTTAGCCAAAGATGCAATGTATTTGGTTCAGTCTGTAATTTGGTTGACAATGCTTTTTCTGGACTCTGGAAGTTCATAAAACTAAGTGAAATTAAATAAATTGGTAGATTCACATTAATAAATAATATAATTTTGGTGGCTCACGCCTGTAATCCTAGCACTCTGGGAGGCCAAGGTGGGTAGATTGCTTGAGTTCAAGAGTTTGAGACCAGTCTGAGCAAAAGCGAGACCCTCCTCTCTACTAAAAATAGAAAAATGGAGGCAAGAAGATAGCTAGAGCCGAGTTCGAGGTTGCTGTGAGATACGAAATCGTGGCACTCTATCCAGAGCTAAAATAATAATATTATTATTTTAAAGGAACACTTTATCTCAAAACCCTATCTTAAGTCTGGTGACACCAAAACTTTCTTCTAGCTAAAAATATGTATCCTTAAATTTTTGCACATAGAAAATAAAAAAAAAACAAAACAAAACAAAAAAACATTGCATTTGAGAAAGCATGTTTCTATGCTAGGCCTATTTTTGTTCTTCTTGTTCTGATTATGTGTGTGTAATGTGTTTACAAATGATTGTTAAAATTTACATTCCTTCAAGGAAAGGATTTTGTTTCTTGCTCCCCACTGCATCCTGCGCCTGCAGACGAATGCTACAAAAAGTATAGTGACTTAATAAAAAATTTTAAATGAATGAAAGAATTAACCTTCCTAACCCAACACCCAACAATTTGTTGGTTCTTCATTAGATCAACACAGATCTAATGTGCACTGCAGAATTTGCACAACATTTTTGAGAAAACCCATCTAAGATTTAGAAAAGCTTCAGAAAACATGAATTATACAAGAGCAACTGTCTTTGAGGTGTTTGAAAAGCATAATGAACAGAGAAGAACCTTACAATATGAGGTCTGGCATTTCTAGGGATCAAATATTCAGTTGAAAGCAAAGCAAATCCTGAACCCAAGATCTTTAGAGAAGAGACCTTGGTTTTAGGATTCCCAACAGTTTAAGAGAATCTATCAAACATATGTAGTGTTAATGAATATTGATAAGGTTGCAGTTTTCTGTAATTCTCAATTTTTATGTGTAAGAGAGTTAAATTAGTTCTATTTCTTTAATGTTAATTAATGGTAAAGGAGTAAGAGGGAGAATACCAGATATTTATATTTTGATAGTTGAGAAGAGGGTCAGCTCCATGATTACTGGAGACCGGTGAAAAATGTAAATGAAGTTGCTTTTGTTTTAAAAATTATGAGGAACTCTATGCATCAACAATAGCTCATTAAACCAGGTGTGGGACCCTTCTGTATATCCATGAAGCCAGTTCTGGTAGAGAATAATGCTAAGTGCAAACAAATATGCTAAAAAGGTGATCTATGCTTTTGGACAAAAGTTTTTGACACAAAAGGCATGTATTTATAGAATACTCTACCTGAATAACAGCTTAATGCTATATTATTTTGCCCTAGCATTAACTTCCTTTATCACTGAATTTAATCATAGTTGTCTTTTATTGAAATGGTAAAACTGGAGACATTATTAGATAATAATTTATCCTTTGATGAAGAGTTCCTTGAAATTCAAATTAATGAAAGGATAGTTAACATTTATTTATTATTTACCAATTAATATATGCTAGATGCTGCAGTTATATAGACTCATTAAGTCTAAAGTAAAACCTACCAGTTGTCATCATCATTTAATGTGTAATTACTAAAAGTAACTTGTCAAAGGATCACACAAATAGTAGGCAGCTAATTAAGATTTGCATAAAATGGGGTGGCACCTGTGGCTCAAAGGAGTAGGGCGCTGGCCCCCTATGCTGGAGGTGGCAGGTTCAAACCCAGCCCTGGCAAAAAACTGCAAAAAAAATTAATAAATAAAAATTAAAAAATTAAAAAACTAAAAAAAAAAAAAAAAGATTTGCATAATACGAAGGAGAAAATTCTTTTTTTTGGCCCAGGACCGGGCTTGAACCCACCATCCCCAGTATATGGGTGTATGGGACCGGCGTCCTACTCCTTAAGCCACAGGCACCACCCTAAAGGAGGAAGTCCTTTGATACCTCTTTAACAGATTATTCTAAGCATCCCTTCGTTTTTTCCTATCTCACAAGGGAAATGAAGTTACTCATATGATTAATTGGACCCAAGGCATTTACTGTGTGCAAAAATTTCAAATTCATACGTTTCTCTGTTTTTCTCTTTTATATTATACATTTATTTGATATATTCTTTCTTTCTCTCTCTCTTTCTCTCCCTCAGAAAATGGTATTAGTTCAGAATCTTGGATTTAGATTCACATTTGGAGAACCAACTCATGCTTAACTTTTAAATCTCTTTTACTGAACTTATTGGCGTTCTATGATCTTGCATAGTGGTATTTTGAAAACTGCTCTTTTACTGTGCCTTGTGTCTTCAGTAAGAAAAATAGAATGAATAGTACACTAGTGCTTACACATTTGGTTTCTAATGTATTTATAGTCTTAAATACTTAACTTTGAATGTCTTCCAGGTACAGTAGCCATTGTGACTACCAAAGTCAGTATGATCTGTACTCATCAGGATCTGAAACTACCTAGTGATGTTCAGCAAGTAACTTAACCCTTCTACATCCATAAAGTATTTTATACCAATTTAAAGTTTTGTTTTCAGGATTAAATAAGGTAACAGGTGTGATCCCGCCCTCTGGTACATATTTGAAGGGTTAGGAGAAAACTTCTAAATACGGATCAAAATTGTTCTCACAAAGTAACGAGAAAGTCTCTTGAATGTTATCGCAATCAGGTTGATGAAAATATCTCTGATTGTATCTGAAGCCCGTACACTGTACCCTATGATTCAATTATTGTACACAGCTATGATTCAATAAAAAAAAAAAGAAAGAAAAAAAAAATAAGGTAACAGATGCATAGTGCCTAACTGCAAAGTCCATTCTACTTGGGAAAAAAAACCAATTGCAGCAATAACTGGCAACAATTAAAACACATATTTTTGAGGAAAAGAAAAGTTTATTAAAAAAATATTTGAAACAACTAATTAAAAGAAAACTATTGATTTGAAACTGTATAGTATAAGTTTTTCAAAGTTAGCTTTGAGAATCCTCATAAAAAGGGAACAAAATATGCACGTAGCATTTCAGAGTTCAAACTGCATGATGATAGTCGATTATTATGAAAGCTAAGCTTTTTCAACTAGAAATGATTTCTGGAAGAATTTTATCAACTTGACATTCATAAAAGCTACATTCAGTAACATCTGACAAAATATGGCAAATATTCTGGTTTCTTGTGTCTCTATAAAAACTCAAAATATGACATTAACTATCACTTAATGATTAATTTTTATGGAGACTAACATGTATAATGTATGTATATTTCTTTCTAATAATCTATCTTAGAAATAAAACCATAATTTTTCAAAGGTTTAAAAAATAGAATTTATTTGCTATCTGAAATATGTTAAGCGTTAAAGCATAGGTCACATCTAATTCACAGCTAATTTTTTTCCATGAATTTGAAATGTTAATATTTTATATAGAGAGTCAATGGTGACTCTTGCTTCAAAGAACACCTATGTAGGTAAGTAATTAGAAGGTTCTTGTAAAAAGTTAGTACTATTTCTTAAGTTCTTCTTCAGACAGAGGCTATATCATTTTTTTAAGGACATAGGATACAGGAATGCATGTGGGTGAGACAACATATATAGTTTTTTCTTTAAAAAGGATTTGATCTAAGTACTTAAGCATATGCAGTTTGAGAATCAAAGTTCAGCACCATAAAGCTTAGAACAGACATCTGGAGCTAAAAATATTTAAGAACAGGTGTTAGAGCTGCTCATTATGTCCATATAGGAGTGAGGTGATAGTAGAAAATATGCTTTCAAGTAGAAGCACATCTCCATGGACATTTCAGAGTACTTTATCTGCAAAGTGTATGCTGAAGTTTCTGAGTGAATTTGTTAAATAGGTAAGGTAGCCTAGGAGCATCTATTTACATTTTGGCAATCATTAAGTTTCGTTTGGGGATATTTGTTACTTGGTGGATTTTTTGTGTATGTGTGTGAGAAAGAGTGTCACTTTGTTGCCCTGGGTAGAATGCTGTAGCATCACACCTTACAGCAACCTCAACCTCTTGGGCTTCAATGATTCTCTTGCCTCTGCCTCCCAAGTAGCTGGGACTACAGGCATCAGCCACAACACCCGGCCATTTTTTTTGTTGTTGCAGTTTTCATTGTTGTTTAGCTGGCCTGGGCTGAATTCGAACCCGCCAGCCCCAGTGTATGTGGCTGGCACCCTAACCACTGAGCTATGGGTGCCGAGCCTTGGTCATTTAATTTTCAAAAAATATTTGACAGGATATTTTTGTAAGGTCTCTTTTCTTTATAAAATGTAACTATGTTTGCCAGAGACTAATTCCTGTCTCATCTCTCTTATTGTGGTAGATATCCATCAAGCCCTTTTAGAAAATTTTTTTATTTTCTATATTAGTATTTTTTTTTTAACTGGCACGGCACACTTGAACCTATGGTTACACTTCTGTGGCATACTTAAATTATATTTACCAAAAAAAAAAAGAATATACTTACTGTGGTTTGAATCTTTCCAAAAAGAATTTAATTAGTGATCTTTAAAAATTTTTGCAGTACACCTACAATCCTCTCATGGCACCTTGGTTGAAAATCACTGTTCCGTACTGTCATTCCTTATTTAACATACACTATCCATGGTGGAATGATCTATATAAGAATCTCCACAGACACCAAAATCCACTGACACTGGGTTCCTTACATAAAATGTTGTATCATTTGTATTTAATCAAAGCAATCCTACTATGTACTTTAAATCATCACTGCATTACTTACAATGTCAATGTTCTATACACAAACAGACAGAGTTGACTTTTGAGCAACATGCAGGTTATGGGTGCTAACACATAATACTTCCCTACGCAGTAAAAAATCCAAGTACATCTATTGACCATCCAAAAACTCAACTACTAATGTATAACTGTTGGCTAGATGTCTACTGAATAACATAAAAGACATTTAACATATTTTAAATAGTATATGTATTATACACTATATTCTTATACTAAAGGAAGCTAGAAAAAAGAAAATGTTACTAGGAAAAGCATATGGAAGAGAAAATACATTTACCATTCATTAAGTGAAAGTGGTTTATCATAAAGGGCTTCATTCTCATCTTCACACTGAGCGAGCTGAGGAGGAGAAGGACGAAGCATTGCTCTTGTGGGCTCCAGTGTGGTAGAGACACAAATTATGGAGGAAGGGGGACAGGAGCCAGGAGTCAGGAGACGCAGTCCCACTCACTGTAATCTTACAGAAATACATTGTGATTTCTGCCTGATTCTTCTACTTTTCTTCCTAAACATATTTTTTACAGTACTAATCCTAATCTCATTATTTCCTTTCGTTTTAGTGCCCATATCATAGAAGGGTCCATATCATAAAATATGTCAAAAGCAGTGTTGAATAGTTGAATCACTGCTATCAGATTGTATAATATTATTTTCTTTTTCTGGCACTGTTTCTTCTACAACTTCCTCCTCATTGTCTGGCACCAGTTCACGAGCATCTCAGTCAAGTGATCATCTGTGAACTCCTCCAATGTTGTGTCTACTAGCTCTCAAATTTTTCCAAGATCCATATTTTGAAACCCTTCACACCACACTTTTTTTTCACCATATCTTCAATATCTTTTATAATTTCCTTAATTAGCTTTGTTGTAAACCAGACAGTTATGCACATTCGGGCATAGTGTTCTCCAGCAGGAATTTACCATTTCTGCCTTGATAGTTCCCATGGTTTTTCTGTAACAACAATGGCATCTTCAACTGTGTAATTCTTCTAGACTTTCCTGATGCACCCTTTATCAGGGTTATCGTCCATAGCACTGACAATCTTTTCCATAGAGTGTTTGTGTACAGAGCCTTAGGGCTCCTTTATGACCTCCTAATCTACTGAGTGAAGTGGAGATGTTGTGTTTAGGGGACGGTAGAACATTTTGACACCTTCAGTGTTGAATGCATGGGATCTAGACGGGAGGCCACAAGTGTTGTGCGATATGCAAAGAACTTCAAAAGTCAGTTCTTTACTGTTATGATTCTTTCTAACTTCAGAGACAAACCATCAGTGGAACCAATATGGAAAAAAGGGTTCTTATTGTCCAAGCCATCTTACTGTACAACCAAAGACTGGTAGCTGGTATTTATCTTTTCCCATTAAGGCACAATGAATTGAGTCATCATATAAGAAAGCTGGAAAGCTGTGTTGCAATACTCTGCACTGATATGCTATGATTTGGGCCTGTTCGGGATTAACACAAGAGGCACACAAGGAAGGGGCAGCAGCTTGGCTGAGAAGGAGAGTTCAGACAGCTCAGTGGAGGAGGTAGCACTAAGTTTGCCCTGAGAGAGAAGGTAACTGGGTGCAGAGAGAAGTAGAGTAGACATGCAAACTCACTGAGTGTTGAGTCTCAGAAAAGAGAAGAACAGAGCATTGCCAATTCAATGTCTGCAAGCAGTTTATTTGGCCAAGGATCTGTAGTACCCAAGGTGGATCTGAAATGTGGAGAAGAAGGTCAGTGGTAGGAAGGTGGGTACATGAGTGGAGAGCCATGAAGTTATAAGCAAGGTCCTCATGATGAATATATAGCAGCATTATGTCTAAAAAATGTAAATACCTTAATTTAAAAATATTTTATTGCTAAAAAGAAAATACTTACCATCCTCTAACACGGAGACATGAAGCAACTCCATGCTGTTGGGAAAATGGCCCGGATACACACTTGTTCCATGCAGAGTTGCTACAAGTCTACAATTTGTACAAAATACAATAGCTTTGAGAGGCAGTGAAGTAGAATGCGATAAAGTGAGGTATGCTTGTTCACGAGACCCTAAAAGTAAAGAATCTGGTCAGAACAAAGATATGACACAAGGAAGAGAAAGAGTCTTTAAGGAGATGTGAAGGACAAGAGGGACTCAACCCATTGTTTCTGGATCTGAATATGGCGGAAAGGAGCCATGACCCCAGAGATGCCAGCAGACTCTAGAAGGTGGGCATCGTTTTTAGCTGACAAGCAACAAGAAAAAGCTGATGTCAGACCTGCTATCACAAGAAACTGAATTTTGCCAACAATCCAAGTAAGGAGAAAGTGAGGTCTCCCCTAGAGTCTTCAGAGAGGGACGCACCCTGCCCACACCTCGGTGTTAGTCTGGTGAGATCTATGTTGCACATCTGACCTTCAGAACTGTAAGGAAATAAATAAGTATTGACTTGGGCTAATATTTGGTGGCAAATTCACTAAAATAGTAATAGAAAAACAGTCAACTATTCTATTTTTTTCCAAAATCTTTGGAATGGGGATTCAGTGTGTTACTGCATGGGCATGCCTTGGAAGCTTTGGGCTTCATGTAGTTTTTTCCCACTTTCAAATAGAAACCTAAACTGGCATCTATTACTAACCACACTGTATGCTTGTCAGATGGCCTCCATGAATAGGCTATAATTCACCATTATCTTGTTGACAAGGCAATGATTCGTTTCACACTTCATTGTTCATTAAAATAATGTGTACCTATGCCTGAGTTCCATCCCACTTCAAAGTCCAACTGCTAACAAATTTACAGTCAATTAATTTTAGTGGATGGTGATCAGTTGAAAGCTCTACAGGTTTTTCACCTTTGCAATTCTTTTGTTTTATGAAATTTAATACCTGTAAATCAATTAAAAATATTCTTTTTGCAAAATGAAAAATGCAAAATATTGTTTTTTAAAATGTTCCTATAGCAGTATTTAGCCTAATCTAAAAAAGGAAAGATAATTGATTTTTTTAGAGATTAAAATTATTTGGTTCTCCACGTTATTTATTTTGAAATGCTAATTATTTCATTTTTTATGGTATTCAATTTTAAGTACAAAGGTCTTATGTTACATGCTGACCTTACATGTTGACCTCAATTCTTTCTGCTTTCAACTACTTTCCAAATATATTTTTAAGTTTTAAGTCAAATACTTTCCTGACAATCATATAAAAATATTATTTTTATCTGTAAAATCACTGTGTTGTTAATTTCCCCAGAAATATTGATCAAGGTTTTATTTGATAAGTGATCAAATATGGATCCATGTTAATAGGAGAAATCACTCTGCACATACACAGTTCCATGCTGTTAAATTTTGCACTTGAAATAGGGTGCTCACTAACACTGTTGGACAGTGTTCTCCAGAGGAATTGTAACTACCTAGACAGCTGGTGGGTGACAAATGTAGCTAAAAATAGACCTAAAAGATTCCTTGCATCCAGAAAGGTCAATTACATTGTCTAAACCTGAAAATTCAATAAGAGGAAATGATTCTAAATGTATGTTTCACAACCATAGAGGAATTGCTTGAAAGTGGGAAGGAATCAAATGAATGAGATCATAGGCACAGAAGATTTTAAATTCCATGGGTTTATGAAGGAGTATAAAGCAATGTATTACCTTTCAAGGAAATGCCTTTGGGGGAATAAAAAGGAAAAGATAGGCAAAGGGAGACCAGGGAGGAAGTATTAACTATAGTTTGAATAAAAGGTATGATATCAGCATATCAAAAAGTGTAGGAAGAATTTTTATTTGAAAAAGACACCAAGTTTTAAAACTCCACTTGAAATGAACCGCAGAAATTTGCAACTGAAAGGGAAAGTACTTCAGAATAAACTATTAAATCTTAGCAGGTGTTCGTCTGGCCTCACAAATTTTCAGCTTATGAAGTACACACAATTTTTCAAACAAAGTCTTTTTTTTTTTTTTTTTTTTTTTTACTCAGGATTTTCCCCACTAATTCCTTAAAATACAAAATTTCAAATAAAAATCAACTTTTTACTTGTAAACTTGTCCTGATTTTCTTCTAGATTTTTTTTCTTTCTTTCCTCTTCTTTTTTTTTTAGCCCCTTGGAGAAAGAAACACAATATTGATCTTCAAAGACATCAAAAACTTATTAAACATAATAAATTCCCCCAAATGGATAAATGTGAAAAATATACTGTGATTATGGACACGTACCTACTATCAGTCATAGTAAATCCACGCTAGAACAGAGTGGCTTGTATATGAATGTGTGTGTTGACAGTTATTCTTGTTCAATACTCTGATCTCGCTACAGCTCAGCCAGGTTCATTACCTGCTGCTCAAGGGGAACCCTATCTATATATCCACTATGCCTACACATTTGCAGAGTTCAGGCCCTCCCACAGCCTCCATTTCAGGAATTTTTATTAATTTTGTCATATGTGATTCCAGTCTGAGACAATGAGTATAAACTCTTTTGAACCAAGGCCTGTTTTCACTTTGTGGTACATGCATAACATTTCTACCCCTAAAATATTACTTCATTTCATGAAATAATGCAATTTACTCTGCTTTATCTTTTCATGAAAGTCATATCTTTTTCTTTATATAGGCACTGTACTTTGCCTTAGACTCTAGAGCAGGGGTCCTCAAACTTTTTAAACGGGGGGCCAGTTCATTGTCCCTCAGACTGTTGGTGGGCCAGACTACAGTTTAAAAAGAAAACTGTGAACAAATTCATATGCACACTGCACATATCTTATTTTGAAGTAAAAAACAAAACGGGAACAAATACAATATCTAAAATGAAGAACAAATAAAATTAAATCAACAAACTTACCAGTATTTCAATGGGAACTATGGGCCTGCTTTTGGTTAATGAGATGGTCAATGTCCAGTTCCATATTTGTCACTGTTAGTGGTAACAAGTGGTGCAAGTGTGCAACAGTTAGTCTAGATCTGGTTGGAGATTTCAGATGTTTCATTCTGGAAAATGTCTGTTCACAGACATAAGTGCCGCCAAAGATGGTTGCCATTTTGAGTGCCTGGTTCCTGAGATTAGGATATGTCTCAGAGGGGAGAGATGCATAGAAATTAGGAGGGCTACTTGACTTGAATGCATCTTTCAGAGAGTCACAATTCTGCAGTTCAGCTAGTTCCATTTGGTAAATTGTATCCACCTTTTCT
>CAUYRH010113980.1:0-22927 GCA_963574655.1 Perodicticus potto | reverse complement strand
CTGGATAGAGTGCTGTGGCATCACAGCTCACAGCAACCTCCAAATTCCTGGGCTCAAGCGAGTCTCCTGCCTCTGCCTCCCAAGTAGCTGGGACTACAGGCGCCCGCCACAACGCCCGGCCATTTTTTGGTTGCAGCCGTCATTGTTGTTTGGCGGGCCCGGGCTGGATTCAAACCTGCCAGCTCAGGTGTACGTGGCTGGTGCTTTAGCCCGTTGAGCCACAGGCGCCGAGCCAAAAACTTAGTTTTTTTAATGTAATGTTTCCTTTTATTCCTTAAGTACCACCTCAGAAATATGAAAATATATTTCTCCTCTCCCTGCCATACTGGAACCCTTCCTTGTGTGATGAAAACAAGTAACTCCCTGTTCTTCTGACCAGATTTAACATAATAATCCATTGTTCACAATAATCCACTATTGCTTTTTTAAGAAAAATCAGTTTTCATTTATCATGACCTATAATAGAGCTTAAAGATCATGAATTCAAATTCTCGCTCTGTCACATTACAACACTGAATCCAATTTCCATTTTACAAGTAAGTAAACTGAGGCTGAAAGCAGTTTTGACTGTTTAAGAATATACAGTCAAACCATGACCAAAGTAAGGTTAGGTCCATCAGCTCAGAGTTTCCCACTTCTCGGCCCTCGTGAGTAAGGATTCCAAGATGCATCATGGCATACTCTTCACTCCCTTTAGAGAAGGGGATGAGGACTGGGCGCGGTGGTTCACGCCTGTGATCCTAGCACTTTAGGAGGCCGAGGCAGGTGGATTGCTTAAACTCAGGAGTTTGAGACCAGCCTGAGCAAGAATGAGACCCCATCTCTAAAAAAAACAGCTGGGTATTGTAGCGGGTGCCTGTAGTCCCCGCTATTCAAGAGGCTGAGACAAGAGAATATATTGAGTCCAAGAATTTAAGGTTGCTGTGAGCTATGACACAACGGCACTCTACCAAAGGTGACAAAACGAGACTGTCATAAATAAATAAGCAAACAAACAAATAAATAGATAAATAAATAAATAGGGGAGGGGTGAGGATGGGGGTTTCCCTCTAGGTTTAAGGAAGAGATAAAACTGTGGCAGAGACCTCAGCCCCCCACAATGGGAGCAGACTAAGGGGGACATGGACTTGCTGGACTACATGTCAGGGGCCCTGGGGGCTTCTTTATGGACTCACTGCACGACCTTGGGCAGGTCCTCATCGCTTTGTGCCTCAGTTTCCCCAATTATAAAATAAGAATTCATTCATTATTCAGTCAGCAAACCTTTTTCTACATGGCATGCCCCGTGCAAGGCAGGATACAAAATGGCTACAGTCAAACGGACATTACAGTCTAATGAAAAGAGAATAGATTTAAACAAAAAAATACATATACAGGGTTATATATAACCTTATAACTACAAATGTCATTAAAAGAGTGACAGACAAGTTAAATACTATGAGAGGGAATTAGAAAGGAATTTGACCTAATCTGAGGGTCAGGAAAGGCTTACCTAAGGATGTGACCTAAAGGAGCTGAGATTTGGAGGACAAGCAAAACGAGCCTGGTGAATGGGGACAGAGGAAGAGAGGGAAAATGTTCTAAGCAGAGAGAACAGCATGGTGCAAACCTTGTGAAGCAGGAAAGAGAACATGGCTCGTCCAGGGACCAAAAAGCGGCCAGTGTGACCAAAGCTCAGTCGCTTAGAGAGAAATGACATAAGACAAAGATAGGTAGACAGGTAGTACACAAGATAACACCATCCATCATCCTTGTGATCCTCAAAAAAATCACAAAAACTATGAAAAGGCGGAGAAAGTAGCATATACTGCACCAACACTGATAGCACCTTCTCCGTTCAAGTGGACTTCTGGACAATGCCTCTGCCTGTCCTCAAAGCAGGAAGCCTGGGAACAAGTTACCAGCCAGCAATCTCCTGGCACTGCTGGAGACAAACTATTCTCCAATCACAAGAGTCACCCAATCCACCCAAAGAACTCAAAGCAGGTCTATTACATCCTTCTCTGGCTTCTCTACTAGGTTTAAGTGGGAAGCCAGCAGCTGACAGCACTTATTTATTTTATGTGTTTCTAAGACAAGCTTAGCCATCTAACAGAGAATTAGCATTGTTTCTGCTGGACACGACCTCTGCCAGGAGCAAGCGTCTTCGGTTCCTACAGGTGGCAACACTAGCAAAAGTCAAGTGAGACAAAGACAAGTCAGATGCTCTGCAGCCTTTGGTGACATGATACAATACAAATATAGTCGCTTCGACGCTTGTTGATGTTCACATAGCCATCTCACAAATTTTCCCTGTTTGGGGGTCATTTAATCATAGTAAGTGCTAAGTGCCTCAAATTGAAAGGTCATTGCCGTTGATATCTCAGTACAATTTGGACTTCACTCTCATTTTTCACTATAAGGCTATGTATTCCCTGCTATCTGGACTCTGGATGAGAAGAGGAAAGACTGGATTAAGGCAAGTAAGCCCATCCCCCGGAGTGCCATATGGCCTTAATGTCCAGGAGTAAACGGACTTCTCTTTTCCCTAAGGCTCTATCCTCCCTCTTCCCATCAGCTTTCCTGTGACCCTAGAATGTCTCTCTGGGCCCTGGAACTCACACATGACAGCAGCTGCCCCCCCGTGTTTGCATTTCCTGTGATATGGCCTTGACCCAGGAAGCCTCTCAATATAACTCAGGAGGAGCCAGGAGTTCCTAACAACCAAAGCTCATTTCAGGGCTCAAGAAGCAGAGGGGAGTCCTGCATTAGGAGCAGGGGAGCAGGCGGGGCCCACCTATAGTGTCTGCTGCCCTTCCCCCCAACTAACAGACTTGCACTCCCTGTCCAAGAACATTATCTGGAAAATAAACACATTTTAAAATAACATTTCTCCCTGTTACTCTTAAACAGTTTTTATGGGCATGATAACAGTGGTTTGTGTTTGTGGTTGTGTTTGAAAAAAAGAAAATCCTTTTTAAAGACTACATTATCTCTGGCCTGGAATACAGCAAAAGTCTCCTGCCTTCCCTCCTTCTGCTATTAGCCCTACATCCAATCTCCTCTGCATGCAGCAGCCAGAGAGATCTTTATGAAATATAAATGTATTGTCCTGTTCAAAATATTCCAAATGGCTTCCTTTTTCATTCCACTCGAAACCAAAAGCTTCTTCCATTTCCTGTGGGATCTAAGTGGTCTGATGCCTGCTCACCTGTCCAAATCCATCGTGGACTCTTCTCTCTCTGGTACTGTCCTCTGGCCACGTGGGCCTTCCATCTGTCCTCTTGACACGATGAGCTCTGGCCTATCTTGGGCCTGATGTACACTATTCCTCTGCCCAGAAAGCTCTTCCCGGGGATTCTCACTTTGCTGGCTCCTCTCCTCCCATAGCACTGAGGTTAAATCCCTTATCTTCCTCAGAACTCTACCTAGAATCTGTCCCTCCACTTGTACTCAATACTGTTTGCTCTTCTCATGGCATTTATCCTAAAATGCAATTGTTTTATTGGTTTTCATTGTTTTCTGTCTTCATGTCACATTCAAATATGCATGGAAAGGACAGGTCTCTCTTGGTCTCTGTGTCCCTAGCACCTAGCACAGTGCCCACTCTTAAGGAGGCCCTCATTGAACTTTGATCACGAGTGAATAAATTAATGAACAAATAAAAAAAAAAACATAGTCCATTTACTACATATGCATTTGAATAATGTAAAGCAATAAAAACAGTTAAACTCATTGGACTCATGGTCCTGGTCTTGGCTTCCAGCATAGTAGGTAGCAGCCCCATGCTCTGCACCAGCAGACGTTCCATTTACACTGGGGATGATGTTGATGGTGATGAAAGGACAATGATGACTTGCATACTGGCCCAGTGCTGCAAAGGAAGAACTGGAACCCACCTCTAGCTGTAAGAGGAAAGTGTTATATATCCCTAGAGTATCAAGGCTCTGTTCTAATTATTGATTCTGTTAAACTACACAAACTGGGGTGGGGGAGGTGGCGGGGAAGAAATCTGGCAGGTAATACACAGATAGCAGACCTTGACCACAAAATCTGAAAGTGCAAAAATGGAGGTAACACATGAATAGCGCATGTGTATACCCACACGTATAGGAGAAAGCAGTAGGTATCTTAAATGCCAGAGAGAAGAGGAGATCCCTCTGGCCATGGGAGGATCAAGAAAGGTGCACTGGGGCTGCATCTAAAAGATGAGTAAAATGTGTACACGTGGAGATGAAAGAAAAGGCATGCCAGATATAGGGCACAGCATGACCAGGGCATGGAGGGAAGAAGGCCAAAGAACAGAGGGAGTGAAGAAGTAGTGGAAAATAAGCCTGAAAACTAGGTTAGGAGCGGAGAGGGGAGGCCCGGGAAGGGTACGCTTATCATTTTGGATTTACTTAGTAGGAAACAAAAGTTTTTAGCTCTAGAACAAAAGGTCAGCCAGCAAAGTAGGACATGTCAGAGAGGGGAACAACTGGGGCAACTCACTGGCATGCACGCAGTACATCTTTGTTGCACACCTAGTGTGCGCCAAACAACATCTGGGTGCTTGAGATGTATCAGTGAGCAAAGCAGACAAGGCTCGAGTCCTTAAGGAGTCTACGTTCTATTGGAAGAAAACACATGATGAACAATAACATGATAAGTACATAATGACAAAGTACAAGAGACAGTGATAAGAGCAAAGAAGAAGAGCAAAGCAAAGCCCAGTGAGGGAGTTGGGAGGGCAGGGCAGGTGGGGCACAGGGTATGGGACGAAGTACGTGGTGGGGAACACCATGAGAGAAGAGATGAGAGCAAACACTTGACAGAGAGTGACAGTGAGAGCCAAGTGGGTGCCAGGGGAAGGAGGGTCTAGGCAGAGGAAATACCAGAGCAAAGGCCCAAAAGTGGGGGTATGCCTGGCATGTCCTAAGAACAGCAGAAAGAAGGCAAGGTAGAAGAGAAAAGAGCCAAGTCAGGCTGTTGAGAGGGCCTTCACTTTCACTCTGAGACAACAGAGCCTTGGCAGGGCTTTGAGTACAGGAATGGCATGAACTGACTTAAATTTTAAAGAGATCCCTCTCCTAGAATATATCCAGACAACAGAATATTATTTGGCATTAAAATGAACTATCAAGTCATGCAAAGATGTAGAGGACGCTTAAATGCAATAAAAAGATCAGTGGTGGCCAAAGGTTAGAGGGGGAGAGAGAGATGAACAGCAGAGCACTGAGGGTGTTTAGGGCAGCAAAAGCTTCTATGTGACCCCATAACACTAGGTATGTGCCCCCACACATCTGTACAAACCCACAGAACATACAACACCAAGAATGAGTCCTAACAGAAACTACAGTCTTTGGGTTGCAATGATGTTTCACCACAGTTCTTTGGACTATAACAAACATACCATTCAAGCAAGCCATGTTAATCATGGGGAGCTGTGCACATGGAGGGACCCTCTCTTAGTTGTTAGCAAGGGGACCACTGAGAAGGCAATCATATCAGTTCACAAAAGAGATGAGAGCAGCGTGGACCAGGGTAGAGCAGATGTGGGATTTATGTGACAGACATAGTCCACAGGATTCGTGATGAATGGATGTTGGATGGGAGAGAAAGACAGGAGTCAAAGCTGGTGCTGAGGCCTCTTAGACAAGTAAAGGTGATGGTTAAGGAGGATCCTCACCAGGGCTGTAGTTCATGGAAAGCAGAGGAGGGAAAAAATATCAGATATGTTGTGGCAACTAAACAGAAAATCCTCGGCCATTCCTCTTAACACAGGAATGGCAGAGAAGGAGGCCAGATTCCCTCCTTTATTCAGTGCCTCATTGAGACCTGTGCTGGATGCATGTGAGGCCCTGAGGATATGGCAATGAACACGACGGCATGGTCCTTGCCTTGATGGAACTTGCAGACTGGTTGCTAACGTATTACGGTATTATCATTAGTAATGCTTACAAATTAATGTATTATTTAATTGTTAAATATAAATTGAATATAAAATTAATGAGTATATAATATGTATAATATAAAAATTTAATATGCAATATAAATATTTCATTTTAATAATTTAATTCTATTGAATTATTGATGCTATTATTTAATGTTAATATTAATTATTATTATTATTATTACAATACTGTGTGCCAAGCATTGTATTAGACAATGGCGATTCAAGACAAATAAATAAGGAAAAGTAGATGCACCCCATATTATCACCCTGTGCAGTGAGGGCTGGAGAAGTGGTAGACACTTAGGGACAGAGAAACAACCCCTGTGGGGAGTGTGACAACTGCACAGGCTGAGGAATGAGCAGGCACTGAAAGGGAAGGTCAGAGCAGTCTGTGAACCAGAGCCGGGCTAGGCTGTGTAAAGGGAGGTGCAGCTGAGCCAGGCCTCACTGGCCCCCACTGCAGCAGACACCCCATGTTTCTAGCCTGACAATGGGCTGGTCATTCCAGGTGGTCGAGGACTCAAGTCTGTTTTGTTCACCATGTATCCCCAGGACCCAGCACACACAGTACCTAGTGCTCAACAGGCTCAGCATTTTAAATGGTAAATAGGGAGATCAAAGGAGAGGAAGATTTGTGGGGAAGAATGATTTCTTCTGGGGGACGTGTTAAATCACAAAAGAATTCATGAGCTTCCTATCAACAGAAAGGAGGCCATTCACGATGCAGCCCTGGCCGTTGGGAGGAGGCTGCAGAGCTGGGGCCGGAGTCCTGAAAGCACAACGGCGATGGTGATGCCCCGGCACACACAGGAATACCTGGATCTCCTGGATGCTCTCCTCCTCTCTGGCATCCACCTTCTTCTCCACCCCTTCACCACGGAGCAAGGCCTCCAGCGTGGTGCTCTCTGAGGTGAAGCCATCCTTCTTAAGCGGCAGCTCCACTTCTAAGAACAAAGACAGAAAGGCAGGTCAGGCCACTAGAAGTAGGCAAGATGGTCCTCAAGTGAGGGCTTGTGGGGACCAGAGCTCCCAGGTAGGACTTGAAATGGCCTGTGTCCCCTGCCAGTAGAATGGGAATGCCGGGGCAAGTGGAGCTTTTCCACCTCCATTTCCTAATCCCAGACACAGATTCCGACCCTGCCTGCATTCTCAGAGAAAGTTAAGGCAGAGTAGAAAGGTGCCAGGTGACAGGGTCTCACACAGCCTGAATCACAGTCCTGTTTTTGCCTCCCCAATCATGTACCATAAGGCAAGGTATTGAGGAACCTGGAGACTGTTTCTACATCTCCAAAGAGGAATGACAATGACTAACCCCACAGGAGGTTTTGTGGAGCAGAAATGTGCTCGCTCACATTAAAGTGTTTTAGAAACTCCCCAGTGGCACACCAAAGTTGACCTCAAACACTCTCCCTCCCTCTATTCCAACTCTTGTCTGGCAACTCTGTGACCTCCTCTGGCCATGCTGGCTGCCAGCTATGGTTTGCTCCACGAAAGGCTATTTCAGCCTCAGAGAGGCTGCTCTCTTCAGCTCATAGGGAAGTGAAGGCCCCGTAAGCCAAGGGAAAAGAAGGAGCCCAGCAAACGCCTACCAGGCTCCAGAGCAGCAGAGCGGGAGCAGCAGGGTCCATGTACCTGGACGATTTTTCTGAAGATACCAGGAGTTTAATCAGCTACCTGGGGCTTAAGGTCTCCAGGCCAGCTGAGCAGTGGCAGCCAGAGCAAGCCCTGCCAGTGAGAGACCAGAGAGAGGAGCTGAACCCTCCTCAAAGCATCCAAAATGCCTTACCTGACAGAAAGTTGACTTTTTACATTAAAAACAAAAAGCTAAAGTACAGTGATCTATCCTGATTCACTACAAAAGATTTTTCCAGCCTCTCCTCTGATCCTACACCCAACACCTCCCCTCACTGCAATACTCAGACGTGTGGTCCCTTCCAATGCATTTAGAGTAAGAGGAATGCAAGAATTGTGGTGCTGTGGTACCTTAGAAAAAGAGTCAGGGGAAACAAATGGCCTGCTTTTATGGGAGAATTAAGAGTTAAGTGTAAGGACTATGGGCGGAGTAGAATTAAGGGAACAAAAATGGTGAAACACCCCAGGACAGCGGCAGGTAGGGAGCCCTTACCACTGCTATTCCTGGAGGGAAAGAGAGTGTTTGCAAGAACCTGTCTAGAGCACCTTGGGCTGAGGCAGAGCCCTTGGGCTGGAGGTGTGGTGCCCAGCCTCAAAGTCCAGAGGCCAGGAAACCAAGGGAACAGACAGCCCCACTGCTCTCTCCTCCCATCCTCCATCTCCTTGCTGTGTCCTCTGAGTTGGCCAACCTTTACCAGAAGCCAGAGGTGCAGTCCACCAGGGTCAGCTTCAGGGGCACAGAATAGTGCAAAGAAGGACAAAGGGGTGGATCTGGAAGGACAAATGGAAAAAGCAGCATCAGCAGGCCCTGTTCCACCGCACTCCATCCTGACCCCAACAGAACTCTGCCCTTTCCATTCCTTCCACCAGAAACAGAAGTAGGCTAATCAATCCACAAGGGAGGGGCACACAGGCATTCCATTAAAAAAGAAGACATGTACATCCATGGAGGACCAGCCCCAGGGAAAGAAGGTGGGAAGGAGAGACAGGATCTTAAGTGTCTTGAGAGACAAAGTCTTTGGGATTTTTCTCACCAAAAAAAAAAAGAAGAACAAAGGATCCACCTCCTCCAAGGAGCCCTACCGCTAAATCAACTACCTCTAAAACACATCCATCCATCTATTCATTCAACAAATATTTACTGAGCACCTGCCAGTGATAATTGCTACGTTTACACTTGGTATACAGGAAGTGACCCAAATAAAGGCAGTCCCTGTCTTTAGGCAGCTTACAGTCTAAAGAATAGGCATTAAGGCCAGGTGTTATAATCCTAGCACTCTGGGAGGCCAAGACAGGTGGACTGCCTAAAGTCTGAGCTCAGGAGTTTGAGACCAGCCTAAGCAAGAGCAAGATCCTGTTTCTAAAATAAATAAATAAATAGCTGGGTGTTGTGGCAGGAGCCTGTAGTCTCAGCTACTCGGGGGTGCTGAAGCAAGAGAATCACTTGAGCCCAAAAGTTTGAGGTTGCAGTGAGCTATGATGCCTCGGCACTCAACCCAGGGCGACTGAGTGAGACCCTGTCTCAAAAGGAAAAAAAAGAAGAATAGACATTAAATGCTAAATACAAAACAAAGATGTAATTGTGAGTTGTCATAGTGTTGTGGAGTAAAATAACAGAGTGAAATTTGAAAAAAAGGTGGCGGGAGGGGGCCATCTACTTTAGAGCAGGGATTCAGGAAGTCCTGTGTGATGAAGTTACATTTAAGTTGAGTGTCAGAAAAATAGTCAATCGTCTGTTTTAATGAGTTCAGAGTGTGCAGCTCCACAGCCTGCTCTGATAACACATTACTTTTTCTCCCAAATCAGAAAAGTCTTCCAAATGTTTAATCTAAAACAATTAAAGTATATTGCCTCATGGCCTATCTTCAGTCAAAAAAGAACAGCTGACCACCATCCTTCAAACTTGTAGTAACCATATACATATATATTTGAAATTCATATTTTAGTATCTCCCAGTAGCCTTCTAAATCCTATTTCCAGAGTTTCACAGCATTTTAGAGTGGGAAAAGGTCTTACAGATATCTAATTCAATCATCTTATTTTACAAATGAGCCACTTGAGACTCAGAAAAGTTAAGTAACTTCAACACAAGCCAGTAGCAGGACAAGGATGCAGCCAAATGAGCTTTCCAAGAAGCCACTGAGATCATAACAAGAGCCCCCACTCGTTGCATTCTTATTAGTAGCTGGCAGGCCCAGGCTGAGACCCAACTGTGCTGGTACATTTGTACACATGCAGAGGGTCTAGCAAATAGTAAACATCCAAAATGAGGCAGCTGTTACTGCTATGTATCAATCCCCACCACAGCCAAGAGCACAGTTATTATCCCATTTTACAGATAAGGACAGTAAAGAGTCAAGAGGTTGAGAACCTGCTTAATATTACACAGCTGGTAAGGGGCCAAGTCCAGCCTTGAACTCAAGCAGCCTCCAAATCCATTCATCTAATTAGACTGTACGGACTCCATCCTGCCTCTCTGGAGTCCTTCCTTAAAAGTCTTTTGCCAAACATTTGTGCATTTTCATTGTATTCCTAGATTCTCTCCATGTCTTCATATTTCGAGATTAAAGGCAGATCTTGGCTGAGACCAAGGACAGATCTGTGTCATGGTTCTGGGTCCTCACTCCCATATGTGTTCACGCTTCCTCATCATTGTCAACCCCATTCAGAATTTTCCATCAATTGTGAAGTTAATCCTCTTCCTTCTCCTGCCCCTCCTTCCTCCTCTGCTAAATATGCCTCCCTCCCGCTTTCCCATAATTCAAATTACTCTCTCAGTCCTCTTTACCCAAACTTTACCAGGTAGACACAGTATAAAAATCAAAAGGGAAAACAGAATTCAAATGGGCTCTCCTATACCCAAAGAGCTCAAAACAATCTCCAGTAGCATCTAAAATCCAATCCCTTAATGAGGAAAATGACAGAGACATTCCCAGGGTCACAGAGACATTTAGTGATGTCATTCTTCCCTATTTACCAAAATATTTTGATTGACTCAAGTTGGTTCTGTTTTCAGACACCCGGGGAATCAGACCCTAACCTTGTCATTAATCAATAGGGTACCACATAAATTAGTTATTTAAGTCTTTGTTTCCTCATGTATTAAATGTGAGTGGTCAGAGTATCTATTTCATAGAGTTGCTGTAAGAATCAAACAAAGTAATGCACTGCATAAAGAAACTCTAAAAGTATACACACACACACATACACACATGTGCACAGTAGTGTGAGAAACAGGTTGGAAAATGAGGTTTATCAATTCTTATTTGTTTTAGTCTATTCAAAACTTAGATTCAAAATTCGATCATATAAGTGAAGAGTCTAGGACTCTGTAAGTGCCCTACAAATGACAGATGTCATTACCAAAGTTTGAACAGTTCTGATTTTAACAGTACAGGTGCACTGCCTAATAGAAATATAATGCAAGCTGCCTATATAAGTTTGAACTTTCTCATGATCATATTTTTTAAAGTAAAGAGAAGCAGGTGTAACTAACCTCAATAATATATTTTATCTAACTGAGTATTTCCAAACTAGTACCACTATAACATAAAATCAATATAAACAATACTGATGCAAAATTATACATTCTTTTATTCCCATTAAGTCTTCAAAGTCTGGTGTATAAATTCTACCCACAGCACATCTCAATTCAGACTAGTCACATTTCAAGTGCTCCACAGCCACATGTGGCTAGTGGCTACTGTGTTGGACAGCAAAGGTTTATAACATTAAAAGGTAATATTTACTATGATTTTGCTTCTAAAAAAAATGGAAAAGAAATTTAAATGTGGTTCTTAATGTTGCCAACTTAATTCTGGTGAAGAATTAACATTCCAAGAGCAATGTTCTAGCTGAGCACCAGTGAACCCTGGTTGCAAAGTACTATGGGTAAGCATTACAAGGTCAGAGTGAAAGGGTAACCACCCCTCCCTACCCAGTAGCAGAGGATGCATTCTCTGGCTCCTAACCACGGGAGGTCCCAGAGTGAAGGGGAAAAAAAGGTAACAGGTCCAAGCTCGTGCACAATGTATGTCCTAGACACACTCCTGTTCAGCCCTTAGGGATTTCGCTGATTTAATTTTATTCTGATATGGCTCATCTGGATATAGGATTTAATAATACTCTTAAAGTGTACTTCTTTTGAAGCTCACACAAATTTGGGGACCACATAAATCAGACAAGAGCCACCAAACATTTAACATTAGAAGAAAATGGACCAAACACACACATAATTCATCTTTAAATTAGCCTGATTTTATACACATGGATATAAACCCATGGATCGTTACTCTCTCCAGAGCGGCAGCAGCTGTCACCCAAGCCAGCCGCCTCCCTGGGCCCCTGTAAGCAGCTCTGCCTCCACTTCTAATTGGGAACAGAGATACTCCTTGGGTGACTTCCAGCACGATCCATCACACCAGAGACAGCTTCTGTGCAAACCGAAGCAAATCGGTTTCCAAATAAGAAAAAAACCTCTTAGACAAACAAGGATTGAAGCATAGAAAGTCTTAAAAAAAAAGCACAAATAAAAGCAAAGCAAAAAAAAAAAAAAAGTGTCAGTTAAGAACAAGGGCTTCTTCTCTCCAGGGCTACAGACAGGGTAGCCATCCTCTCGGGTGCAGATCAAAGCCACAAGGTTTTGACACAGGTGCCCCAAGCCTGCCACCCAACACACTGAAAGAAAAGCTTCCACTGGGTGGTTGGAGCCACCAAGCTCATTAATAGGATGCAGGCGAGATGAGTCTGAAAGTGCAACATGGGAGCACAGTGAGTAATTAAATCCCAGGTCATTTAAAAATGCAAACGCCTTGGATGTCACAGGCTCACGGAGCCTCTGACTCTCTCTCCTTCGTTACTTGGCTTGGGATGGAGGATTGGGAACCTGCAAGTCATATATGGATTATAATAAAATATGCCATATAGAAAACAGATTAAGACAGTTCTTCTTTGGGGAAATATACAAAGAGAGGAGCTGTCTGTTAGCTGTCAAGTTTGTAAGAGATACCATCTTTCGGGAGGCTGTGCTCTGCCAACAGACAGGCTGCCCCAAGGGAAATTGTGGTGAAACACCCCGACAAGGCGCATCCATCCGTCCATCCATCACGGGCTCCCTCTGACGCAGGGGCCTGGAGATAGAGTTATAGTGCAAAAGGGAGGGAGAAACCCCACAGACAATGGCAAAGAATCCTCCTGCTAGATCATGAGTGCTCAATTTTTTTTTAGCTGCCTCTAGTGTTTCTTTCAAAATATAAATGTGCAGTTTTCTTCTCTGAGCATTTATTATTTTGAGAAGTTAAGCTCCTCATATTTCCTTGGATTTATACATCAACTTAAACCAAGGAGCAAGGAGCTTAAGAATCATTATTTCATTTATCCCCATCAGACTCTCAGGCTCATGAGAAGGGAGAAGGGAAGCAGGTATTGTAGTCTCTCACCTCACAGGGGAAGAGACTGGGAGGACCAGAGACCTGATTTCCCGTGATTGTGGCAGGTCCAGGAATCCGTCTGCTTGTTCCGTTCGGGTGCCCCTTTCTTGGCTGCGTCTGACTCCCTGTTTATGACTCACAAAGCTCAAAATAGATGTGTACATTAAGGACCTATCACCCAGGCTGTATCCTTGTTACTCACTATTGTAGACAACTACACAACAGGACAACTGATCCTTCCCCTTTTGGCCTCTACTGTGCCTACATTCTCACTCTTACGTAGACATGCAAGGATGCATTCCAGCCTCGACATGTCAGGAACAGATAAGAACTCCCTAACCCAGAGACCCATGTTGCTAAAGGAAGCCCACCACAGGGCCAGACAGTAGACTGAATAAATGCTACTTACCAGGATGGGGAAAGTGAGGCAAGGATGGTGGGAATGGATGGAGTGGGTGAAATACACTATTTCCAAGGGCAGGGGTGGGGGGATGGAGTGAGGGGATGCTGGCCAAACGGTGCAAAGTTTCCACTAGACAGGATTAAGTTCTGGAGGTCTGCTGTACAGCATGGTGACTCCGGCTATTAATAATGTATTATATACTTCAAAAAATGCTAAGAGATCTTAAATGTTCTTACCATTAAAAAAGATGGCAAGTATATGAGGTGATATGTACGTTAATTAGCTTCACTTAATCACCTCACAACATATACACATATCCTTTTTTTTTGAGACAGAGTCTCACTATGTCACCCTCAGTAAAGTGCCATGGCATCACAGCTCACAGCAACCTCAAACTCTTAAGCTTAAGTGATTCTCTTATCTCAGCCTGCCAAATAGCTGGGACTATAGGTGCCCACCACAACACCTAGCTTTTTTTGTTTTTTTAGTTGTAGTTGTCATTGTTGCTTAGCAGGCCCTTCGCAGGCCGGGTTCAAATCCACCAGCCCAGTGTATGTGGCCGGCACCCTAACCTCTGAGCTACAGGCGCCGAGCCTATACAAATATTTTAAAATCTTATTGTATATCATAAATATATATAGAGGGTGCCAAAAAATTGTATACACATTTTAAGAGGAAAAGCTATCCTCTTCATATCTGTCATGTGGTGACACTGGCATTCATTTGATTAACACCATCTTTTGAGAGAACACCATACTACACGTTACTACCATAATTCAATTCAACTTGGAAAAGTAATATATAGATAACATCTCTTAAAATGTGTGTAAATTTGTTGGCACTCGTGGTCTAAATTTCATTTGTCAATTATACCTTAATAAAGATGGTGGAGGAAAACAAAACATAAATAAAAATATATAGTTTAGGCTCGGCGCCCATAGCACAGTGGTTACCGCTCCAGCCACATGCACTGAGGGTGGCGGGTTCAAACCCAGCCTGGGCCAACTAAACAATGACAACTGCAACAAAAAAATTGCTGGGCATTGTGGCAGGCACATGTAGTCCCATCTACTTGGGAGGCTGAGGAAAGAGAATTGCTTAAGCCCAAGAGTTGGAGGTTGTTGTGAGCTGTGACACCACAGCACTCTATTGAGGGTGACATAGTGAGACTCTAGCTCCAAAAAAAGAAAATACATGTGTGTGTGTATATATATATACACTTCAAAGGAATACTAAAAACTGGAAAGTGTAAGGAGTTGCTCTGGGGTGAAACCTCAGCTCCATTACCCTAAACCACACATTTGGCCTTGATCTCCTTACCTGTAAAACTGAAAAGAATAAAACTGACTTCCCACTGTTCTTACAGGGTCACACAAGAAAATGGACATAAAGTGTCTGATGTGAGCAGGTGCTCAGTGAGTGTGGGAACCCTTCTTTTCACCTCCTAAGGTTCCCCTCTCCTTGGGCTTATCAGCAAAAACTCCTTCCCTTCTAATGCTTCAGATAACCAGACATGGGGAGGCACAGCTTTCCCCAGCTTGGAAGCAAAGGGATGGAATCAAGGGCAGAAGGGCTGAGGACAGAAAAGGCTGAGGACACTCAGCAGGGAGCCGAGGGGCTACCTCATTTCCAGTCCAGGGTGGGCACTGCTTCTGCAACTTTGATAGAAAATCACAGCAGAAGCACAGAATATATCTTGCTTTATTATTTCATTTGACAAGTAATTATTGAGCACTTACTGTGTACGAGGCTCTGTTCCAGGTGCTGGGGACACAGCTGTGAACAAAAAAGACAAAACCCCTACCCTCATAGAATTCATATTCTAGTAGGAGAGAAACAATACATGAAGTAAACAAGTGAAACCTTTAGTATGACAGATGGCAATCAGTGCTTTGGAGCAAAAACCAGGGCAGAGGAGGAGATGCTGGTGCACATCTCCAGCACAAAGGTGACAAAAGCGTGGTTACACTTTTAAATATGGCCAGGAAAGCACAGCCTGAAGGAGGAGAGGGAAGGGGCCAGGTTGACATCCAGTGCAAAGACCCTGAAGCTGGCCATGTGCCTGAAGCAGGGCAAGCTGGAGGAATGGTAGAAAATGAGCAACAGGAGCTCAGGGCCTCAAAAGGCTTTTGGGTGCCCGCAAGAATGTTGGCTTCCACCCCAGTGCCACTGGAGGTTTTGAGCAAAGCATAACATGATGATGCCTACATAGGAATAGAATCACTCTGAAAATAACTGAAGGGGGTAAGGGCAGAAGCACAGTGACCAATTAGGAATTATTACAATGTATAGAGCCCCACTGATGAGCCTGGTGCTTCAGAAGAGACTATACGTGATGTGGGCAGAGCTTTGATCTCATGGCACTTACGTTCAGTGTCAGATGCATCCAGGAGTCAGTATGCATTGGAGAGCCCTCCCCTGGCCCTTGTGCGAGGGTTCCTACACACAGTGAACCAGCAGAGAGGCCAGGTGTCCAGTGCTAAGGGGCAAAGAGTCATACCAGGGTGAGTCCACAGAGGAATGGGCCTCCAAGAAGAAAGCGGACTAGCCAAGGCCAAGGGCAGGAAAGAAGACCTAGTCAGATGGGCCTAGTATCGCATTCCAGGGGCTTATGGATAACAGGTAGTAAAAGCAGAGAGGAAGCCTTCCGAGTTCCTCTCTCTGCCCCGGAGAGGTAAGTAGTGCAATCACTGGTTCTGGTACAGGTGGGTCTCACAACCAGGCACTTGTCTCTACTCCTCAGTGCATAAGAAACTAGATTGGGGACTTTCGGAAGGCTCTGAGACAGAATGAGCTCCCATCTTGGGCCAGATGGCACACACTCTTCCAGCTGGGCAGCGAGCTGTCTGCAGTAAGTTCATCATCAGTGCAGGGGACAGGAAGAGCACTGCGGTGACCCACCAGCAGGGCAGTGTGGAGGAGGCATCATGGTGCCCCCCACTCACCAACCCCTTCCTTCCTACCCACACCACTCTCAGAATAACCCCATAAAACTACCATGATCTGCTTTTGCAGATAGAGAGCTGAGGCAGGAGCAGTTAGGTAACTTCCCTAAATCACAAAGCCAGTTGGTAGAGGGATCTGAACTTGAACCTTGGCCTAGTGATCCCTCTCAGTGCCTCTTCTCTTGCAGAGTACAGCTATTTGGCATAATGGTAAAACTTGCCTAGGACCCAAAGTCCAGGTTGGGAACCAGATAGCAAGCCCAGTTCAGCTACCCAAGGCCTCTCCTCTCCAGCTCAGCCTCCCTCATCTGTGAAACAGAAATGACAAGAACTAAGACACATTCTCCAAGCTTGAGCTCAAACACCAGCCACATCTCTGTTGTTGTCCCTTTAATTAACCTTCACTGTCAACGTTCTACTATGAGTCAAGCCTCACAGTGGATGCTGGGAGTACAGATGAAGAAGCTCTCGCCCTCAAAAGCTTACCTCCCAGTGGGGAGAGATAAAGGTGCACAGCCAATGGTGTAACAGGGTGATCCCCCAGACTTCCAACCCAAGCCCTATGTGTGGCTCTGCCAGGTCCCACTGCAGTGCACAACCATCCACAGTGGCCATGCACTGGCCTGTCCTGCCAGTCCAAGCTCCCAGAGCCCTGTAGAACACACACAGAGCCAAGGACACCCAGATTCAGTTCTGTAGCCCACTTCCATGCCTGAGACTGCCAGGAAGGCAGAGGCACAGGTCACTTCCAGCACACAGGCAGTCACAGTGTAAGTGGGGGGTGGAATGGCCTGCCCACTAGCTCCAGCTCTCCTACTCAGAAGACCAACAAGAGCTGAAGAAGCTGCAGTTGCAGGCCTCCAGATGGATGGCTGCAGGCTCTGACACTGCAGGAAAGAGATAAATGACTGGTCATTTCCCCCCGATGCACTTGAAGGCATCCATTCTCCCAGCCGTACCAAGCTCAAGCAACCCCCGCACAGAGAGATAAGCACTGACAGATGGGGGTGGGAGCCGGAGCGTCCTTCCCCCTTGGAAGGACACAGCCAGACTCCTCTGCAGGCCAGGAGAAGGTCACGTTGCCTGTTGGCTCACACCTGGCTTGAGGCTCCAAGGGTCCCTTCCCTCAGCCCCCCCTCTTTCCTGCCCACCCCTCCCAGCTCATGCATGTGAGTTACACTCAGCAGAGGGGGAGGTCTGGGGGCAGAGGGAGCCAGCTGACAGTCTCATCAATCTCAGGCTACATGCTTGGCACATCAGCGTTCCCTAAGTTGTTCCCGGACTGGGAGGGTGTCAGAGGAGCCAGGGGCACTGTCTCGAGGAGAAGAGAAATCACACCGAACATCAGAGAGCAAATGGTGGAAGAAGCCTGGAGACTATTAAAATGTGGGCCATGTACAAACGCAGTAGGGAACTAATTAAGATGCAGGATTTTCAAAAGCTGGGGAAGTTGGCCACAGCCTGCTCCCATCTGTAGAGTTCTGGCAGTTTAGTGGCAGGGACAGCACCCTAGGCAGCCGAGCAGGCAGCACTCAGGCCCCTCTGGCTGGACCAGCCCCTTGGGACAAACTCCCCAAGTCCCCATGCCTCACTTGCTGGCTGGCTTATGACCCCCTGCTTTGAGACACCCTAAGTGACTATCTTCCTTAGGGCTCCTGCCTTCCTGTTTGAGTTTCCCCCAACAGCATGTGATGGGGAATGATCATCCTGGTCATTCATCCTCTGTCATTGAAGGGCTGCCAACAACAGGAAGAAACCAAGAGAAAGGGCCAGAACCCTATTCCTAGCTGCCTTCCTTCCCATAACCTTTGCAGTTTGGCAAAAGTGGCAAAGAGCCATGCTGCTCCCCAAGTGCACCAGAGCAGAAGGGATCAAATGGGCCTCAAGTATGCTGGGCACCAGAAGACTGCCCGAACGGCCCTGAGAATGCCAGGAAGGAAGCACATGGACTGGAAAGCAACATGGCGCCAGGTCCAACAGCCTTCCCTGGAGCTCTTTCCTTGGCTTCACCATGCTCTCCCTGGGAAATTAGCTTCTTAATTCTGTGCCACAGTTTCCTAACCTCTAAAAGGAAGATAATGTGTGTCCTAGACCAAGGGGACCAAAGATGTAAAGTTGAAAGATGCTAAATTGATCTAAGCAGACTATCTGAGCATTTAATCCAGATAGACGTAAGGAAAAGTTTGTTTCTAGCCCCCGTCTTTTCTTCCTATTAAAAAAAAAAGTGAAGTTATAGTCCTCGTCTTTAATCAACTGACTTTTTGCCTAGCATCTGCCCTGCTTTAGGGCATTCTGGTGAGTATTTACTATCCACCTTTCTCTCCTACTGGCTCAGCTCACTGGGACAGAGCTCTATTCTTGGGGAAATGGTCCAGGGAAGGCCCCTCACTGGCCCCAGGCCCTTGTCTGAGCCTTCATATTATAGGAATTGTGATGTCTACATCGTTTAACACCTTGCATTTGCTTCTGTGGCCAAGTGCAAGCTGCAGAGAACACTGAACTCAATTGTCAGTCAGTGGGGAGAAATAATGTTGTATGTGTTGTCCTTCATATGCCCAGGCAAGTAGGAGGCTGCGAGATGTTTATTCAAGACTGATTGCAGGAGTGATGTTTGGCGTGAGTAACACACAGGTCCAGGGACAGAGAAAGCTTTCAAATTCCAAAGAGCTCTTCTTCATTCTTAGTCCCTTCCCACCCCCAAACAGACGGATTTTTATTTTCAGCAGGTAGTAAAGAAACACAGGAGGAATAGTACATTTACAGTGTGGAAGATGGGATGAGGACAGCAGGACCGGGGCATCATTCCATCAGGAGTAATTTTACCCAGAAACAAATGAATCAATGGCAGCCAAGACCCACCTCTGTACTTCCAAGCCCAGAATGTCTCCTCTTCCCAGATTAAGTTGGTGCTTGAGGGTACTAAACTAGAAGTGTGTGGTTCTGTGGCCCTGTCCTCAGACCTCCAAAGGCCCTCTCAAGATGCCTGCACTCTCTTCCTCTGCTCTGACCTGGTTTCCTAACAGAGCTCTGCAGACCTGGGGCCAGGGACAAGGCTAACCCTCGTGACACTCTAGCCTTTGTTGCTAAAAGCTGCCTGTCACTGCTGGACTCAGGCAGGGACACAAAGGAAAACAGAAGGACAAGCTGAGTATCAGCATGATAAATTGCTTCTGGCACTTCCTCGCTGTCCATGGGAGAGTGTGACATGGAAGGAGGCTCATGCCTTGGTCAGTGGTCTCTGTCTCTCACAAACCAGGCAGGCTCTTCTCCCCTCCCATGGAGAGGAGGATATGTCGGGCTGTGCTGACGTTGCCACCTGGGGAACTTTAGGAGTTCTAGACATAACTAGATTATTGAAGAATGCCCAGGGGGGCTCAGGGGAGCCCGCACCAAGAGGCCAGGAGACAGAGAGAGGAAAAGAGGGGTACCCTCAATGGCTGGGTAGTGGATGGTGCCAAAGGTAAGTAGGTGGGTTGGTTTTCTTTCATCATAAACTCTTGTCTTGCAGTTTCCATAAATTTGAAGAGATCCAGCCCAGGATGGACAGATTATTGATTTTCAACAAGTTTTGCCCAAAAAGAATTATATATAAGGTTATATGATCTGCTTTTTTTCCCCACTTAGCAATATATCTTAGACATGTTTCCATTTTTTTCTATTTATATTTTTAAAAGACAAAATAGTATTATACTCTATTAATGTACTATATATTTTAACTAGTCCCCTGTCAGTGGACCTTCTGCTGGTGAATATACACACATCGCACACATACACACACATAAATATTTATATTTATAAGATAAGTTCCTAGCAGAATTTCTAGGTCAAAGGATGTGAGAGTTTTAAATACTAGTAGGTCTTTTCTTTGTCTTTCAAAGAGGTTATCCCCAATTTCATTGCGAAGTGTAAAAGAGAGCATGTCCCTAGCCTTTCTCTCCATCTCTGTTTCCTTCCTACTCTTCTATCGCTGGGAAGGTCTGCCTCAGTCTACCCAGCTGACTGCCCCCACCTACTAGGAATTTGCAGCTAGTTCTTCAGGGACTCTGGCCAGTGACTCTACTCTGAATCACACTCATAGTATCAACCAAAACCTGAGCTCCCCTTGAAAGCCAATCAAATGAAATAAAAATAAAAGATAATCATTTAAAAATAAGTTGACCCTGTCCTTAGGAGGATATTACCCCTCCTAAGTACACGTTCAAAACAAAATCCCCTTGTGCATTTTATAGATGATGAGAGCAGAACCACTGGAAGGAGAGCAGGTTGTGCCTACACAGGGACACCTGCCAAGGCCATAGGGACCCTGCCAAGGCCACAGAGGGTATAAGATCGGCCAGGCACGGTAGCTCATGCCTGTAATTCTAGCACTCTAGGAGGCCAAGGCGGGTGGATTGCTTGAGCTCACAAGTTCGAGACCAGCCTGAGCAAAAGCAAGACCACATCTCTACTAAAAATAGAAAAACTTAGGCAAGAGAATCATCTGAGCCCGAGTTGCTGTGAGCTATGATGCCACTGCATTCTATCCAGGGCAACAGCTTGAGACTCTGTCTCAAAAAAAAAAAAAAAAAAAGAGGGCTAATATCTTGTAGGTGCTTTAATAATCCCTCAGACCTCAGAAACGGCATCATTTTGTAAAATGTTCCCCCAGAGGAAGTGCTGCCACCTTCTACTTTTGTGCAAATGTGCCACATGGGTTAAGTGAGGCCCTGGATAAAGGTGCTTTTCTGAAATTTTGGCTTGTACAAAAATTCAAATGCAAACTTGTATTGCCGCTAGGAAGAGAATGGTTTCTTTAGCTGTGCTGTTTTGCATTCTCTAGATGGGCCCTGGCTGCTCCGAGGCACCAAGCTGAAGCTCGTTATCACTGACTCCCGGGCACTCCCAGGGCATCTTCACTCACCACCTGCAGCTGCAGGCTGGCGTGATGGTACATTCTGAGAGCTGGGCCTGGTCCCCGTGGTACAGACTCAGAACAGGATCGGGAAATGACAAACATTTGGCCAAAGGCTTTTGGGGTTTTATTTTGTTTGTGCTTTTAGTAGGCTTAGCAGCAGGTCTGCTTAACCAAAGAGAGGAACAAACACATCTGAGAAGGAGCTCAGTTATGGGAAAGGCTGTTTATTCCAACCCTGGCTGTTTATCATGTCTCAACACCTGCATGTGGGCATGGAGGAATGAACCTGCCTTGAGTGAGCCCAAATTCTCCCACCTTGGGATGTGGCTGCACCTTGCAGGGCCCATCCTCACAAAAGCTGGATCTTGCCTCTCCAGAGAGGGTCCTTTCTGAGACCCTAACTGTTTCTGGGGCTGGGTCTTCAGCTGAAACCTGGTATAGATACTCTGCCTCATGCTTGGCTCAGAGGCTGAGGCAACCTTTCAAATGATCACAGATACAGATGCTACAGCAAACCCCCAGCCCTAGGGTTCCTTCTCCCTGCCCTCACCAGTCATGGCAAGCCCAAGGATGGAGCAGGTCCAATGTCAGCTATGAATGAATGCAGCTGCTACATGTTCAGCCATAGACAATGTATAAACACAGAGAGGCCAGTGTGCACAAAGGAAATGTCTATATAGAGACAGAGGATCAAACACTCACAAAATAGTTTTTGCCTCAGTCTCACCAACAGTGAACAGCTGTTTCTTCAATACCTGAGCAGCACAGCAGATTTCTTGGCTCTGTCCACAGCCTCATCTGCCTCCCCTATACGATAGGCTTATAACACTTTCACCCCTCCTTCCCTCTCTGCCTCCCCAGGCTATGGTAGGGACTGAGTTAATGAGATGAAAGAAAGTGCTTTGTAAAGGTACCGCTCAGACACTGATTCTGATAATGACTGTTATTTAATCAGAGTGTCCCATCCCCTAAGGGACACTGATGAGTGTTTGGAAAATACAAACCAAGCCAGCTGTTAGTCCTTCATAGGACTTCTCTACTGCAACTGTCGAAGGGGACTACCTTTCTGCTGGGTGTCCTACATGCTAAGTCTGGAACTGCTGAGGGCCACCTTGCCTACTTATGAAGGAAAGAAAGTACTAGTGTTGGAGGTAGAGAGAGACACATAGCTCTGGCTACAATGTTTGAGCACCTGGATACAGCTATGCCTGCAGCCAGAGGAATCCTGACATTTACTGTTACATCAATTTCCCTTTTTCTACTTAGGCTTGTTTGATTTGAGCTTCTAATATTTATAACTGAGTTTGGGGTTGCTGTGAGCCATGATGCCACAGCACTCAACCTCAGGGTGACTGAGTGAGACTCTGTCTCAAAAATAAACAAAAAAAACAAACAAACAAAAAACAAATAACATATATAAACTGAAGAAATTCCAACTATCTCTTTAGGTATTTTAATAATTAATATTCTTTTTTATTTTTATTTTTTTTTTGAGACAGAGCCTCAAGCTATCACCCTGGATAGAGTGCCGTGGCATACACAGCTCACAGCAACCTCCAATTCCTGGGCTCAAGCGAGTCTCCTGCCTCCACCTCCCAAGTAGCTGGGACTACAGGCACCCGCCACAATGCCCGGCCATTTTTTGGTTGCAGCCGTCATTGTTGTTTGGCGGGCCAGGCTGGATTCAAACCCGCCAGCTGAGGTATACGT
>CAUYRH010113978.1:0-38114 GCA_963574655.1 Perodicticus potto | reverse complement strand
ACAGCAACCTCCAACTCCTGGGCTCAAGCATTTCTCCTGCCTCTGCCTCCCAAGTAGCTGGGACTACAGGCGCCCGCCACAAGGCCCGGCCATTTTTTGGTTGCAGCCGTCATTGTTGTTTGGCGGGCCCGGGCTGGATTCGAACCCGCCAGCTCAGGTGTACGTGGCTGGCGCCTTAGCCGCTTGAGCCACGGGCATCGAGCCAAGAACAGAACTTTTTATCGCAGCTCAATTTACAATCGCCACGATGGGGAGACAGCGTAAATGCCCACCAAGGCAAGAATGGATGAACAAGCTGTGGTATATGTACACCATGGAATACTACTCAGCCACAAAAAAGGCAGAGACCTCACATCCTTCGTATTAACCTGGATGGAGGCAGAACACATTATTCTTAGTAAAGCATCACAAGAATGGAGAAATAAGAACCCTATGTACTCCATTCTGATATGAAGACAATTAAAGTCTTAGTACACAGTGTGGTTGGGGGACAGGGAGAGCTGAGAAAGGGAAGGAGGGAGGGGGTAGGGTGGGTCAAGGGATAGGGTTCACCTTTTGGGGGCGGGACCCAAATATAAGAGGGTCCTTATCTAACAAAAGCAATCATTGTAACCTGCTTCTGTGTGCCTTCAATGAATCCCCAACAATAAAAACAAAATCAATGCCTGGCATTGTACATGAAGGAAGGGAGCAAATGGCAAAGAGGCTAGCAGGTGGCTAGGGAGACCCTCTTCACAGGAATGGGTCTGACCTGAGGGTCTCTGAATGGGGCTGCTCCATCAGGCAGCCTTATTTAATAAGAAAAACGATTTGAATTTATCCATATTCGGTGGACACCAACTATGCCACAGCCCTATTTTCATGTGACTCAGATTTTACATATTAAAACACAAAACTTCATAGAGACATTCTTCCCAGGTTACACAATCCTTAAATGGTAGTTCCTGAATTCGATTTCTTATGTGGTCAGATTTCATGCTTAAAACATCTTGGGCTACACATGGTTCGAAGTAGTCACTATTAATATTATTCCCATTTCCCCCAGAGGCTCAGAGAAAGTGACTCGCTCATGATGACCTAGAATGAGTTTGAGTTCCAGGTCTGCAACTTCCTACGTGTGTGACAGACAAGTCACTTCACCTCCATGAACGTCGTCTATACAATAAAAAATGATTAATAACAAGTCCACAGGCTCTCAAATATAAATGAGAGTGTATATGTAAAAATACCTTATAACTGCAAAACATAATTGGGGAGATATTTACTAAAACTAAAACGTGCAGTGTAAAAAATTTACATGAAGCTTTACACGCTGCTGTTTCTTTAAACTACAAGGAGGAAAATGATGAAAAAGAAAGAGGAAGAAGTGGAAGAGGAGGAACAGGAGGAGGAAAGAGGAGAGGGAGAGAGGGAGGGAGGAAGGAAAAGAGGAAAGGAGAGAGAGGAAGAAGGGGAAACAGTCGAACCCAGTAACAATGACAAACAGTGTGTTATCTGCACGGCATTCTGTTAAGTCTTTGTTCACTTAATCACCACCACAATCCTATATGGCAGGTACTGTTTTTACCCCAATTTTCAGTTAAGGCAAGTGAGCCTTGGAGATGTTTAGTAACTTGACCAAGTCACGCAGCTAGTTAGTGACAGGGCCTGGATTCAAATCCACTCAGTCTAGTACCGATAGAAACACTTGAACTCTTACACTGCCTTGATATTAGTCAGCTAAAAATAACAAAATAGTGCAAAATAGTGAACATCCTAACAATGTCATCATAGAGGGAAAAACAAGAAAACATTAGGCCCACCGGCACAGCAGCAGGTAAAATTATCCTCCTCCTCAAGAAATTGAGCAAATGTCATTTTAATGTCCAGTGTCAATGAGGTGATCACAGGAAGTGAGAGTCACGGATAAGGTCAGCTAGGCCACTGCAAGGAAGGGAACCCCCATGAAATTATTTCAGTTGCTAATGAAGGTACAAATTACCCCATGAAGCTGAGGATTCATCGCTTCCCAGTGGATACTGAGCTAATAAGCATAAAGCAATTTAAAAAATTACAAAGTCTTTAAAAATCTCCTATTAAAAAGCTAGCTCAGAAATCCACACAAAATTAACAGAATTTTGGTTAGACAGAAATCAAAGTGATCACACTGTCCCTAAGCCAAAGCCCTTCCTATCTAAGGTCAATCCAACCTCTGTTTTTAATAGTTCGAAGACTCTCCAAAAAGTAAATAAAAATTGCCAATAAAAATTTGCAAAGATGCTCAAATATCAAGACCACAATGAGATACCACACACACATTAGGACAAACAGCTATTACCAAAGACACGGAAAATAACGAGTGTTGGTGAGGACGTGGGGCAATTGGAATCCTTGTGCACTGTCAGTGGAAATGCAAAATAGTGCAGCCACTGTAGAAAATGGTATGGCATTTAGAAAAACTTAAAGGTATGCCTCAAAAAACTTTCAAACACAATTATTGTGTGATCCAGCAGTTCCACTTTGGGGTATACATCAAGGGAACTGAACACAGATATTTAAACCCCCTTTGCTCTATAACTGATAATAGCTAAGGTAGTGGTAATCCAAGTCTCCACTGATAAATGAATGGATAAACAAAATGTAGTGGAACTGTGCAAAGATTATTCAGCCTTTAGGGTGGCGCCTGTGACTCATTGAGTAGGGCCCTGGCCCCATATACCGAAGGTGGCAAGTTCAAACCCGGCCTCAGCCAAACTGCAAAACAGAAAAATAGCCAGGCCTTGTGGCAGGCGCCTGTAGTCCCAGCTACTCGGGAGGCTGAGGCAAGAGAATCGCCTAAGCCCAGGACTTGGAGGTTGCTGTGAGCTGTGTGATGCCACGGCACTCTACCGAGGACAATAAAGTGAGAGTCTGTCTCTACAAAAAAAAAAAAAAAGGATTATTTGGCCTTTAAAAAGAAGGAAATTCTGGGCAGCACCTGTGGCTCAAAGGAGTAGAGCATTGGCCCCATATGCTGGAGGTGGAGGGTTCAAACCCAGCCTCAGCCAAAAACTGCAAAAAAAAAAAAAGAAGAAAGAAATTCTGGTATATGATTTGGCCTTTAAAAAGAAGGAAATTCTGGGCAGTGCCTGTGGCTCAAAGGAGTAGGGCATTGGCCCCATATGCTGGAGGTGGAGGGTTCAAACCCAGCCCCAGCCAAAAACTGCAAAAAAAAAAAAAAGAAGAAAGAAATTCTGGTATATGTTACATTACAACATGGACGAACCTTGAGGACATTATACTCGTGAAATAAGCCAGCCACTAAAGGACAAATATGTCATGTTCCTGCTTATATGAGGTACCCAGAGTAGTTTATTCCCAGAGACAGAAGGTGGAGAGCTAGCTGCCAGGGGCTGGGGGCAGAGAGAATGAGGCGTTATTATTAGTGAGTTTGAAGTTTCAGTTTTAGAAGATGAAAAAAGTTCTGGAGATGTATGGTGGTGATGGTCTCAGCAACGTGAATGACCTTGATGCCACGAACTGTACACTTAAAAATGGTTACAATAGTAAAATTTTCGGTCATATATATTTTACCACAATAAGTGGAGAAAAAATAAAGAGCAAGAGACACATTTGTGTAAATGTGAAAAAAAATGGAAAGCTCATAGGATAAAAGCTTTATTATTATACATCATTATTCTAAGCACCTTGGCACAAACACCAATTACCGTTGCCTTCACCTTTATTTCTTTAAAAGTACCTCACATACACACTAAAGAATTTATGTGCTGAATGGTATATTTCCTGGGATTTACTCCAAAATTACCAACTGAGGGATAGCCTAAGTGGACAAATATATATGAAACCACATTTTCCTATAGTTAACAATTGTTGATACTCTGTGATGAGGACAGGAAGGTCCTTTAAAATATCTTCTCTGTTCTTGAATTTGGTTGAACTGTGAGATGAGAACAATGTTAAGTACTACTTACTGTACATGTATCACATAAAATAGTTTTAAACAAAATATTGAGAGCCAAAGAAGAGCAGCAAATTCTAAAATATGATTAAGAAAATTTTTAAAGGCAAATGCTCCTTAGATACCTTTAAATGCTTCCATTTTTAGGAAAATCTAGGTCCTTTCTTTCTGAATACTTATAATTAATAGTATATATATATATATATATATATATATATATATATATATGGATTCCTACTTATACAAGCTTTGTGTATAAAAAAACTAATTAACTAATCCTAGCAGTAACCTATTATTTGCATACCCATTTTACAGATGAGGAAACTGAGACTCAAAAAGGTGAAGTAACTGGACTCAGATTAAATGCATTTTAACCCAAGCAGTCTGACTGCAACTCCTTAAGCTTAACAAGTATGTAAGTAAACTACAATTATACCCCTAACTATAAGACTAATTTTTATCCTTTCTTGGACACTAATTTAGACACTCTCATTAATCCTAACTTGCCAGAATTAGAGAAGTTTGAGTGTGTGGAAAGAGATCTTTCTAAGGTATGTGGTCAACACCTTTGCCTCCTCTCAAAAAACCCTGAGAATTTTTGACATTAGCATGGCTCAATTTAGTTTATTTAGTAAGCACTTACTAGGTGCCAGAGGCTGTTAAGACCTTGGGCACTGTGCTAGGCATTCAAAACTATGATCAGAAGACAGTGGTCAACGTAACATTTATTTTAGAATCCAGATGACCACACATTTCTTCCTCTTTCATGGCATTAATCATTCTATGATGAGATGCTTGATATCCGTCTTTGCCACTGTAAAATAAGCACCGTGATGGCTCAGACTGTGCGCGACCACCCATAAATCCATCCTCGCTGTCCACCAACTACTCAGTCAACACACAGCCAAGGCTGGGTGCAGTGTAATGAATGCAGTTGAGTTCTGAGTGTCCTGTCCACTTACTAATTTATCTAGACAGCAACACATTGAAGAGGAAAGAGTAGAATCTTTGGGCCAGGCGTTCATTCATTTTATTATTCATTTATACATTCATGCATTTATGCAACAAAAATTCAAGGACACCTACTCTGTGCCATTGTTCTGGGTCCTGGCACATAGCAATGAAAAACAGGTGTTCTCTCCCCATGGGGTTCACCAACTGTGCCACTAATTCCTGAGAGATCTTGGGCAGTCATGCAGTCTGCATGAGTTGGTACTAATAACCAACATGCAGCATTATTCTAAGGAAAACAGGTTATATATGGAAAGGACCTGGCACATGGCAAGTAAGCGCTCATTACCTACAAAAATCCAAACGTCTAAAAACAAAATACTAAGTGTAAAACTTAAAACAAGTGACAAAGGACATTTATTTCTAGAGGAAATGCGCCTAGAAAAGTTCCAAAAGAGAAATATTAGTAATAATACGAATTACATGTGGATACTGATACTAACATGTTCTGTCTATACTATGAATGTATTTTCTTGAAAATCCTTTGACATAACTCTTAACTATTAAAGGTGAAAATTTTCCATAGATTTCTGTACTAGAGAACTCATTTCTATGGAACCAGTTTCTCTCACCTTGAGAGCTCTGTGTGGCCGGCGAAGGTCTCGTAGATTTGTATTGTTTCTGACCTCTTCCAGCAATGAGCAAACAGGGGAAATCATGTCGATTGGGCTTCTATAATAAATTACCTACAGCCATGGGAACTTTTGGGGAAGCCCTCTGCAAAGTTTTTTTCTTGCAAGGACACTCAAAGAAGTTAAGACACTTGCCCAAGCTCACACAGCTTCAGGAGTGAGGTCAGAATTCACATCCAGCCCTTGTGACTCCCCACCACTACTATCTCTGCATGGGCTGTCACTTGGCTTTCAAAGTTCTGAGACATCAAAAAGGAAGGTTGCTTACTAAAAATATATATATATATATACTCCCTTGTACTCCAATTTTAAACTCTCAAAAAATATTCTGACTACTTTGAATGGCTTTTACTCAGAACCTCTGGTTTCTCCTCATTCTCTAAGAAATCGGAATGGCTATGATGCATCTCAAAGATGCTATAAGACAGAGATTAGTTGAAATACTACTTTACCCAACAGCAAATCACCTGAGGCCCTATAAGCTCCCTGCATGAAATACTCATACGCTATACACAGGATTTTTTTCTTACCAAAAGACAAACTCTATCATCTGACTTTAGGAGGGCTGCCCATTCAGACCGCTCAAAGTTTCCAAAAAATACCAAAGTCATAAAGTGCATATAGAGTTGATGTCATTTATCACAATTAGCTACCATTCCCTTTGTCAGATCATGGTCTTCCTTTAAAACTTCAATTGTATTCTTTTTTTTTTTTTTTTTTTTTTTTTGGCTGGGGCCGGATTTGAACCCACTACCTCCTGTATATGGGGCCAGCACCTTTCTCCTTGAGCCACAGACACCGCCCCATTGTATTCTTTTTTTTTTTTTTAATCTCAGTCTTAAAATTATCTCTTCAACCCATTGTATTCTTTTTAAACAAATGATCTGCTGAGCTCTACTTTTGGTCCAAGCACTGTATTCAAATGCTAAGCTAGGTATAGCATATTCTTTTATCTCTTCTCTTAGATTTGATGCTAATTTTCCAAAGTCCTTTACTCCATATCACTGTGCTGTTAATCTCTGATAGCCACATGGACTATTGAAATTTGAATTAATTAAAATTAAATACAATTTGACTGGACACAATAGTTCATGCCTATAATGCCAGCACTTTGGGAGGCAAAGCTGGGAAGATGGCTTGGGGGCAGAAGTTCAAGTCTGCAGTGAACTATGACCACATCAGTGCACTCCACCTTGGGCAACAAAGCAAGACATTGTCTTTAAGTAAATACATAAATAAATATAAAATTAAATAAAATTTAAAATTCAGGTCCTTACTAACTCATCCTTCAAGGGTTCTGTTCCATCTTATGGCCAGTGGCTAATGAACTGGACAGAACATACACAGAACATTTCCATCGTGATAGAAAGTCCTCTTGGGCACCATTTCCATACAGCATCAAATCCTGGGTTTTCATTAGCCCAGAACTTCCAACCAAGAACTTCTCAACAAGCCCCCATGGCTGTAGGTCATTTAGTCCAGTTGATATAATTACCCCTGTTTGCTCACTGCTGGAAGATGTCAGAACAAAACTAATACAAGAATAGCCCAGACTGAGTTCCCAATCTGATCACTCCCAGCCAAAGGAAAAAGGCCGTTAATCTATTTATAGTGGGTGAACAGACATCCTAGGGTAATCCATGGATGTCCCCGGAGCAACTAGCCTGCTGATTACTCACTGAAATACAAACAAAAAGACTTACTGCATTAAGAAAGAGAGAGAGACATCATAGAAAGACCTGAATTCCAGCTGTGTGCCTTTAGGCAGATGGTGCTACTTCTCTGATCCTCAATTTTACAATCTGCAAAAATGGAAAAGTAGATAAATTCCGAGTTCTCTTTCACCTTGGAATTCCTGGATTCTAAGGCTTTATGTAGTTTACATAATATCCAAGGAACTGTGCACACTTCAAAGATACATAAAACAAGACTGCAGACACCCTGTCAGTGAGTAGAAGAACCTAGCTATAAGGAGCTAAGTAATAAAGGACAGGACAAGCAACACCCATAGCTCAGTGGGTAGGGCCACATACACCAGGACTGGCAAGTTCAAACCCAGCCCGGGCCTACTAAATAACATGACAACTGCAACCAAAAATAGCCGGGCGTTGTAGCGGGCACCTGTAGTCCCAGCTACTTGGGAGGCTGAGGCAAGAGAATCGTTTAAATCCAATAGTCTGAGTTTGCTTGCTGTGAGCTGTGACACCACAGCACTCTACCCAGGGCGACAGCTTGAGACTCTGTCGCACACACACAAAAAAGACAGGACATTATGTGATAAAAATGGTATTACCACAGTATCTTATAGAACCCTTCTCTCTACACGACCAGGAGAATATGACTACGGGTAGTTCACTTTTTTTTCTTTATCAAAAAATAAGACAACATGTCCTTCCCCACCTGGCACATACAAGATGTTTAATATTTTTTGTTAAATAAGCAGGAATGAGATAACAATAATATTAATTGTAACAGCAGGCATTCACTGAGGACCTAATACACTCTAGATTCTATGTAAGTCATTTCCTTTTTTTATCATTGAACAGCTATGAAGAAAACATTTCTCTATCCTTTTAAAAATAAACTGATGTGGGAGCGGTGCCTGTGGCTCAAAGGAGTAGGGCACCGGCCCCATATACAGGAGGTGGCAGGTTCAAACCCAGCCCCAGCCAAAAACTGCAAAAAAAATAAAATAAAATAAAATAAAATAAAAATAAACTGATGTGGAAGGAACCAGGTCGTTAAACACTCACAACCACACAGCCAAGCAGTAGCAAAGCTGAGACTTAAAACCGAGATCACCCAGTTCTCGTGCACACGCGTCTCCCATTTCAACCCACCATCTCCCTGAGAAAACTTTCACTTGCTATCCACCACAAAGGACCAAAAATCAGAAGGCTCTTAGACGTTTCCTTAAAAACCCAACTGACCTCACCAAGCCACCATTTTCCTGTATGTTTTTTCACAAGACAGAATAACAATTTATCTTTCTAGATAGGCTCCATCAGCCAAATATTTTCTAATCTAGACCAGGCGGTAATTTCGATGAAGCTAAAATCGAGGTCCTGATTGCCTATTATAGTTGCGAGGTCCTGAGACCTTTGTTTATTGGGTTAGACACGAGACCAAGGAAACAATAAAGAAGGCAAGTTAAATCTTTATATCGCTGTGGGCAAGTGGAAAGGAAAGGCAGGGCCTTTGTTTGAGCAGGAACTGGGCATCCACTCTATCATGTACAATTATTTTACAAGGAGGTGGATGCGGTGTGGGATAGACGTCACCGTAACCCTGACCTTCAAATGCTGCCTCCTTGTCACTGCCGTGAAGTGAGGAGCAAGCCTCAATCGTTCATGTTGCTCATTTTCTACAAGCCTATTTTCAAGGAGACTTAACATGTATCAATTCACTAAACTGTCCAAATCCAAAATATTTCCAAAGTCTCTGCAGTGATCACATTCTGTCACCCACACTGCCTAAAAATACTCTGCTTTCCATCTCTCAGCAGAACCACAAAGGCTATTAGAAGGTAATAAAATCCCTAGAGAGCTTCTCTTTGGTACATCTGCCCTTCCCTCTGATCAATTAGATTCAGAGAGATTGCAGGTAGGAAATGAAAGAAATAAAATGCAGGCCACAAATCCTTATCTTAATCCCACAAATAGCACTGACAGGCGATGATGGGTGAGTAAAGAGCTCAACCCTGGAAGGCTTTCTTGCTCTGAACTCAAGTTAATTATTATCCAAAATTCATCATTAAATTATTACTCATAAAATGCTTCCATCTACCTCTTACAGAGAAATATCATCACGGAAATATCATCAATGATGATTCCACCCTATCTCAGGGCACACGCCAGTATTTGTGTCACTGACAAAAACAGGTCTGAATTTGCAGAAAGGCTCTTTCCAATAATCTAATTTAGAGAAGACACCCCACTGGGGAATTTTTCAGACATGGGAACAGCCCCAAATTCTAAAATCTGGATGCTTAAAAGGCCCACACATTTTGTGATGATCTTTTTATACACAGTCCTTCCATTTCTAATAGGCCTTTGTCTTGTGGCTACCTGTAAAAATTCTCTCCTGACCTGAAGTCAATCAGACAGATTAAGATAATTAAGGTTTTAGAATGTCAAAGATACCCTGGGCCGAGTGGTCCACATCTGTCTGTAGTCCTAGCTATTTGGGAGGCTGGGGTGGGAGGATCACCTGAGCTCAATTCAAGACCAACCTGAGCTACATAGCAAGACCTTGTTGTAAAAAATATATATATATATGTATTATATATATAATAAAATATATATTATAATATATATGCTATATGGTCAGCCTTGAAGGTATTTTTTTCATATAGTAAAAAATATATATATACATATATAATACATATTAAAAATATATATAATAAAATTTTATTATATATATTTTTAATATATATAATATATATATGTATATATGTATATATTTTTTTTACTATAGGAGCTGGGGTGGGAAGATTTGGCACCTTCAAGGCTGACCAGATTGGCCATTCTGCAGAGCCCAATGCCCTGAGTTAATACAGAAAATGTCAGCTAGCCCACCAGGGAGAGGCTAGTGATGTCTGGGGCTCAATCCCTTCTGAAGAAGAAATCAAGCCACTCCTCTTTCTCGCAGACATGTTTCCTCCAACAGAACAGGCTGACTTCAGAAGTAGCATTTAATGACATCCAGGTGAAGCCGATCAGTGTAGGTGACCTTCCTAGCAGAATGTCAGCTACTTCCCACTGTGCCTTCCCCACCTTGCTGTTCCACAATGAAGCAGCCTCAAACCATAAACACCAACCATCCATCAGCACCACAGTGTGAAGCCACGTGGAAAAGTCTTACCCAAGTGCCTGTGCTTTGCTGTGACTCAAACAAGCCTAGTAGCTACTCTCTTCTCCAAAAGACACTGTTCTCTTGTACAGCTGAAATGAACATTGTCTTAGTGAAAAGTTTATCTTTGCCGGTTTGAAAAGGAAAAAATAAAAAGAAACAATAGAAGGCAAGAACCGTCTAGGAAACAGAGAGAAGAGAGGAGGACAGCGTGTAGATTGGAGGCGAGAATGGGAGAACGAGAAAGGTGGAGAGAGGGAGGTGAGGGCAGATGTCAGAGGGAACTTGACACATTTGCTATTTCCCCAAATCTCTGCATTGTAAGAGAACAAATGAGGAAAACAGTTTCATTTTCTTCTCTGACAGCTGAAGCATAACTGGCTGCTGCCATAATATCAGAAGTTATTGGACATTTTGAGCATTCTTGCTAGTGAGAAGCCAGCCTTCCAGCCAATTTGAAACCTTGGCCTCAACCTGTCCTAGAAATTTTGTTTTCCAAATGCTTGAATGTCAGACTCGGGACAAAAAAATGATGTATACCGTCTAGTGGGCAGCAAGCTGGCCAGACACCAAATTAGGAGTGTGTCTCCTGTACTCTGGGTCCCAGCTTGGTCGTCCTTTACAGCCAGGAGTGCCCCACAAATGACAGTTTCATACAAAATGGAAAGCAGAGTTTGAGATCCATCAACACCAAACAACACTGAGTTCTGACTGGTCACTACAACAGATTCTTCAAGAATGTGACCTGAACGGAAGGCTTGTTGGAGCTAATCAGGTCTCTTCTGGAGTTGCCAATTTCTAGTTCCAATCTAGTTGGGGCCTGTCTGAAGAGAGCCTAAAAAGCCCCAGGAATAAAAGTGGTCCAACTCATAATTTTATGCATTTTTAAATATGATGTCCTCAAATACATCAAACAACATAACCACTCTGATTCAATCACCTGCTCGTGAAAAAGCAGCCTTGTAAGCTAAAGAATCAATGAGACAAATATTCTGTCCATTCACATTTTTAAAACTTATCTCTGATGTCAAACGAGTGCTACAGAGACTCCTCATATTAAGCCAAAAAACTACTGCCCAACATAGGACACTGACTTGCAGACACCAGCCCTGCCTCTGAGGCAGCAAGACTGTCACCAGGGCCTTCACTATGGTGGCATCCACTCTGCCTGAAGGATCCGAGTCTTACCCACAGTACTTTTTTTCCATAAAATCACTATGGAATTCTGGATGAAAAAAATATCCCTGGGATTTTTGCATGATTTGGAGGAACTTACATAATTTGAGTGAGGATAATCATAAGACAGGAAGGCATCGGATAAAAAGAAATTCACACATCCCGGCTTTTCTGTGTATTCCACTTTGGTGACTGTCCACTGTTTCCTACCCCTCACAAGGATGTTTGTAAGTGTCATTCATAGCCTACAAAGACATATATGGAAACAGCACGTGCATATTCAAGTGCATGTAAATTATAAGAACCCTGAACAGAAAGGAAACAAGAGGTGTCATGGATGGGAGAGTGGGGAAATGGTGAGGACACGGCAAATGTTGGTAGCTCAGGATTCACTTCCAAGAATGGTGCTTCAATCTTAAAGTAGATGTGGAAAATTGGCATGAGTTGGGTGGCACCCATGGCTCAGGGGTAGGGCGCCAGCCCCATATACCAAGGGTGGCCGGTTCGAACCTGGCCCCGGCCAGTTAAGACAGCTGTGGCAATTGCAACAAAAAATAGCCAGGTGTTGTGGCAGGTGCCTGTAGTCCCAGCTACTTGGGAGGCTGAGGCAAGAGAATCACTTAAGCCCCAGAGTTGGAGGTTGCTGTGAGCTGTGATGCCACGCACTCTACCAAGGGCGACACAATGAGACTCTGTCTCAAAAAAAAAAAAAAAGAAAAGAAAATTGGCATGAGTCAATATAATGGTCATTTCTCTACCCACTCTCTCCACTATTATTGAGCAATGTACTATGGTACATTGGAACTGAAGTTCTTTTCAAAGCCTTTGCCTGACTTCCTGATTGATAAGCATTGTAATATAGTGCTTATTTTTCAATAAAAGTAGAGCAGTTAAAATATTCAAGCACATGCTTTCAAAATATACCCCTTTCCAATTACTTTGCTCTCTTCACATTAAAATTTGACCTCTACTGAGAAGATATTAAGTCGAAAGCCCTTTTAAAATACAAGAAAGAGACATGTGAAAGTCACACAAAATCCATGATGTTAGATCGTAGGTCTGCACAAAGACCTTGACCATTTGATTTGATAATCAGCAAATGATAACCAAGGACACTGTGTTTCTTTATAAATTATTTGATATTTACTGATACATTATTATTAATACCACAAGGAAAATTTTTTAAACTGTTCAAGGAAAGACAGGGAATCCATATTCAAGCATTTTGAGTAAAATTTACTGATAGGAGTTACTTTTTCTCAGTAATGATTTATCAGGAAAATCTTTTCCTTAAAAATAAATTAAATGTGTCATTAACCCTAAACAAAAAGCCAACCAAAGGGTAAGAAAATGAGTAGCACAATAAGTTCCAAGCTTAACCAACAAAACAATCATGCTTTCAAAAATAAAGAATTACATTCATTGCTGAAATCATTAGTCTATTAACTTGCGAGTAGAATTAATAGCAATTTTATGCTATATGACACTGTACAGAGTAAATTCAGAACTAGTAACGTGAAGCTCAGTTGTACCAAATAATCAAATAACTATTTTTAAAATTCCTGTCTTATTTTGTTTTCATGATAATTAACTAAATGAAACAAACTAGTTGCTGTCATGTTTATTTCTACTCAAGAGAAGTTAGGTGTCCGATCTATTCCGTCCTTAATCTTTTCTAGGAAAATAGAGATAATACAGCTGCTTGGCCTAACAAAAACACCATCCTACTATAATTTTCCATCTAAAGATCCAACTCTCCATATTATCTACACCCACAAGACAGAATTCAAAATGCTCCCATCTTGTATATTGCAACATTCAGTCATACCAAACAAAAGAAAATATTGTGACTTATTTAAAATCACCTAACTGCCCCCAAAATATTTTTTCTCAAAACCAACTCTAAATAGAATGGGCAAATCTGCAGTCATTTCAATCCGTGTAGAAATACAATAGTAATAATCTAAACCGCAGGGGATTATTTTCCTGATTTGTGCAGTGAGAATATTCTAAGACTAAAATAGACATCTAATCCCCAGTTTTTCTTTTTCATCCTACTGTGTTATCCCAGACACATATAACTACATTCCCAGGGACATAGCATCACACTGTCCACAAGGCTAGAGAATAAAATCAGATAGCATCATGCCAGGGTCTTCTCGTTAAAACAATAGCAATATTCCTTCAAAAACATATTCATCACTCCCTTTTAATGATGCTGGGCTACCTAGATGAAAAGTTTTGATTTAGAGAGGTCAAGGGAGCACACAGCTTTTCATCTGTATTCACAATCAGCTCTGATCCTCTTATTGAAAAAAAGCAAAACAGAACAAAACAAATGCAAACACATCCTGCATTCTTCAAGGGGCTCACTCTCACTAAAATCTTTAACCATTTTTTTAGTTTCAAGGTACGATTTCCTTTTTACTACTGTTAGTATTTACTAAAGAAGTCTTGCCTAATAAGCATTCCTGACAATATGCCAAAAAAAAAAAAAAATCATCCACAATTTGCAATAGAAACAATTGGTGCAGAAGTTAAATAAAGATTACCGCATCTTTAATTTTAGCAAATTGTTGATTATAGCCAGAGGGAAGTTACCTAAGCAACCACTCTAAAGCACATGCGATATTCAAATGCATCTTTATTATGGTGGCTCAACATGTACAAGTTTGTGGCTGACAGCACTTCTGTTAAATGCACAAAGCCATCAGATCTGTTTATGGCAAAAAAGAAAAGCCTTCTGGAATACAAGGGTTTATTTAACGAGCATTTAATACTAGAACACAAATAGCCATAAGCAAAATAATTTAAAAACACAAGGTAAAAAATAATATAGGCTAAGACAAAATGTGTTTAGTTACCAGCAAAATCATTAAACCACATTCACCAGGACCCATTCACTCTTGTCACAGAACTGCAAAGTGGTCTATTTTTATTTCAAAATGTGATACACTTATGTAATTATTATAACCTAAATGTTTGGGGGGAGTATAAGAAAAAAGCTTCTACAGTTATTATGGTTGCTGTTAACTCATGTGTATAACAAACTATCAGGGACACTCCGACTTGCCCTTACTGCTCCTGACAGACTCATCTATGTAAAACTATCAGGGAAAGGGGGAGGCCTCACTGGCTTCCTTGTGTTTCTGCACACACAGATCACTTGAGAACGTCAGATCATCTTCACCCACAGCATGCAATCACTGGCGACACGAGCCATCAACAGGGTCACAGAGTTTATTTATACAGACTCTGATTTACGGGAGGAAATATCGAAAACGCCAGAAGTTTCCCCTGTTCGTAGAAGAGTGACTAGTTCTTACCTTTCTGTACACCAGCATGTTGGGGGATTCATCTGCCACCCCGTTGCTGGTCTGTCCATAATTATTCCCCTGGGCCATGTCACCCAAAAGTTGCTCCGCTCTCAAGTACAAGAATTATCAGTCTGCCCTGCAAAGGTTTAGAGAGACTTCGGTGAGATGCTGGTGGTAGTGCAAAAAGGGGCTGACTGCCCCCGTTCATCGACACCTGCAGCCCCCACCCCACTTGGGGTGTGCCTACACGCTGAGGATGGCTGGAAGAAGTACCCCAGGATGAAGATTTAGAAAAGTTTTCACCTCCAGGGCGCCCAAGGCATTGTGAGACATTACAATCTTCCAGGTACATATAACCATTGGGCGATGGTTCTAATTGACTTCATTTTCTGGGTGCTAGTATTAGGAAGTACTTGGTGCTCGCCTTAAGAACCCATGGTTACTATTCCCGCAGCACAGAGAGTTCTCTCTTTCACCCAGTACTTGCATTTCCACTGGATGATGTTTCCCCAAAAGGGTGAAAGGCAACCCCTGGGGGGGTACAGGGGGGCAGCACGCTTTCTCCCAGGCGTCAGCCCAGGTTCCCACGGGCAGGCGCATCCGAGAGGCCCATTCCCAGGGTGGTTCTCCAGCACATGTGTTTCCTCGTATTCCCCTGGGTCCCCCACACAGAGCAGACTCCGTTCGCCTACTTCCACCTGCCTGCACTGCAAGGGGGCTCCCCTCACAGCCCTCTCCGCTTCGGAAGTCTGGAGGGAACACTGTCTAATCTAGGAGAGAAGGCAGCTGGGGGAGTCCCGGCAAGAAGAACTGGTGGGAGGTCACACCTTCAGTTAATTACCTTGTCACCAGGGGTGAAAAACTAACTGCAGAAGCCTCAGAGCAGCCAGCCGAAGAGGGGACAACAGGCAAAGCCCAGCGCCCCTTGCCCGGCGCTCGCGGCAGCAGCAAATGGCAGGCGACTGTGCCCCGCGCCGCGGCCGCGCCGGCTCCGGGCAGCAGTTTCAGCACCGCGGACCGCGCCGTGCGCTCGGCGCCCGCAGCCCGGCCCGGGCGCGGGGTCCCGGGGAGGCGGCCGCCGCCGCGCAGGGCGAGGGCTGGGCGGGCTCCGCGCGCCGCTGCCTCCTCCCCGCCCGCCTCCCTATTTACCTCCTCCGCCAAGGTCACGGCCCCGCGGCGTCTCCCCGGGCGGACCGGCTCGGTGCAGGCGGGGTCAGCTGGCGGCGAGCGGAGCAGCGTGGCAGGGCAGCTTCATCACACTCGCCGCGGATGGGATGCGGATTCCGCGCCGCCCCGGCTCTCGCGGCTCTGGCGACCGCCACCCTCGCCGCCGCCCGTGCACAGGCGGCTCCGGCAGCCGCCGCTCGCGCCCGCTCTCCGGGGCCGCCTCGCCGGCTCGCTCCCTCCTCCGCTTCTCCTCCCGCGGACTGGGACCAGCCGAGCGCGCGCGGGAGCCGAGACGCCCGGCCCGTGCGCGCGACTGGGAGGCGGGAGGAGGGGACAGTCACGTGGGACACGGGCGTTGGAAGGTGCCGGCTCGGATGGGCTCGGCTCGGCCGCGGCCACGCCGCCGGGGCCTCCCGGGATCCCCACCCTGTCGCCCCGGGGAGGCTGCAGCCCTGCCCCCGGCACGGGCAGCCCACGCTCCGCACACCCCGCCCGCCCCGGTGTACGTGCCGCTGAAGGCCTGGAGAGACCGGAGCTTAACGACCAGTGTGAGCCGGAAAGGGAGGAAGGGCTTTGGCTGGGTGGGACGGACGGATGGATGAATGGGCCCAGGCATCCTGCAGGTTCCATCACACATCTGAAGACAGCAGGTGATTGATTATCATTATGCTTAAAGAACAAGAGTAGAGAGGTGCTAAGACATTCTAGGAGTAAAAGGAATGGCCGGGACCAAATGAATCATTCAGTCTCCGGTGCCTGCGGCTTTCACAGCTTCCTCCTAAGTTGGAGAAATGGGAAACGATTTGGAGGCTGCCAACACGAGGTGAAAAGCTTGACACTTGTGAAACCGGAGCAGCATCCCCACGCTTGGCTTCTCCGGAAGGTACCCAGAGGAACTTTGCGCTTGCCCGCCGCCCTCACCCTCCAGCAGCCTTCACGGAGCATCCTGGGTGCTGGTCCCCTACGGCTGTTTTTTAGGTCGCTGCCACATATTCGCTTAGAAAAATCACTTTTGCCTGGATTATAGGAATGGCTTTCAGGGGGCAGGGTTGGGAAGCTGTGAATAGGGAGGTGGTTTTCCCTCCTCCGGTGGGCCGGGTGTGGAGGAGACAGAAGTGACACAGGAGAGGTGGTGCCCCAGCCAGCTGAGCTGAGCTGGAAGACCTACCGCCTTCTTCCTGGCGGTGTTGGAGCCGGCGGGCTGGAGGGGGAGCGGCCGTAGGAGGCTCCAGTAGCCAGAGGGACCAGTCAACTGCTGGGGAGACACCAGCAGCTTAGGTCTCCCTTCCCTTCTACTTCTGACCTACCTGGAACCTAACTTTTTCCGAGGCCTGGTCAATTTCACGTAAGTTTCCTAGGCCTGAATGAAAGGGATTGTATCCAGCCTGAACCGAGTTTGGGGCCCATGCAGCTAAATGTAACAACTGAGTTCCAGGTGTATGTAACTTTAAAGAACTCACACCCGCTAAATGTAACAATGAAATTCAGGCTAAATAACCCCTTGAGCCTTGTATACCCCTGAGCAAAGCGCCCAGAGAGAGACAGAGAGAAGGAGAGAGAGAGCTTTTCTCCCCCTACGTGGGTCTTCTCTCTGCCAGGAGCTTTGGTGTTTTTGTATTCTTTTGTTTTCTGTAAATAAATCCTGTCTTAGCACTGATCTGTGGTCCCTGGATTCATTCTTCCAATCACAGAGACCAAGAACCTACTGAAGACGAAATTCCGTCTCAGAAGGAGGTGGATGACGGACACCAGCCCCTTTCAAACAGGTTAGTCCGAGAGGAGAGGATAGATCTCAACCAGGATCCGACTGCTATTCCAGTAGGGAGCCATGTGAACCAAATGCATTTGCCTCGCCCCTGGCAGGCCCAGGCAGGTTTTGCTTAAGGAACAAATACTTACCTAACCTAGTCCCTGTTCTAAATGCTACAGGACCAAGTTCATCGTCCCCGGACTACTTTGCACACTCCCTAGTCTGACCCAACTCCCAGTTACCCAGGTCTTTGCATTGTGGCTTCTTCAGCAAAATTCTCTTCATTTTCAGCCTCTCTAATTATTTCCTTAATATTCTTTCTCTAGCTGAAGCCTACTTCTTCTTCTTCAACCTCTCTCTCCCTTTTGCTCAGTTTACCCCTGGGAAGTGAACATGACCCGGATTAACAATTGTAGATTCAGAACTATAACTGAGCATGCTCAGTTCTGCCATTTTCCTGTTAAGGGGGACCGCCTGCTTTGTCCCTTGGGTCTCTGGCTAAAAGGTCTATCCTGTCGGGGACCCTCACCCAAGCACAGTGCTGATGGCTCATTCCCAGCAGCAAACTAACAGGACAGAAAATACATACTCCCTTGACACCCTCTCCACTTACGATCACCCTATTCTTTGCTTCCCTTCACACCAGACACTTCCTCTCTTTCTATTCTTTCTTGTACCCATTCTAGCTCTGACCTCCACCTTGCTAAACCAGGGTCAGTTCTCAGTTAGCCTGTGAACTGGCTTTTCAGCAGAAGTTAAAGTGGATCCCTTTTATACTCTCAAAAACTTTCTACATCTAGCTACTTGGACACCACTCTCTGTTATTTCTCCTTCTACATTACTGATGCTTTTTGTGGGCCACATTGCTCATTTTTTTTTTTTTCTAACCCCCAAATTCTGGAGCACCTCAGATCTCAGACCTTGAGCTTCTTCTGTCAGTTTACATGTGCTCCCCAAGTGGGCTCGTTCAGGGTCATGCATTTCAATGCTGCCTAAATACTGGTGACTCCCAAATGTACACTTTTAACCTGGGTCTATCCCCCGAAATTCTGATAGCCAACTGCTTATTTACATCTCCACTTGACTATCTAATCTGTGTCTGATTCATTTTTGGATAGCAGGGATATTGTCTGCGTGCTCACTGCTGTGTATTCCAGGCCTCGTACAGTTGCTGGCCCACAGCAGATACGTGATAAACACACATCAACTAAATGAATAGTTGTATCTTAAAACAACAATCTTATCAGTTATTTTATATTTTGTAATGTATTTTTTACACTATTAGTTTATATTTTGTATTGGAATTTTTACACTGTTATTTATCTCAGAGTTAGTTACAAGTTTTATAATAGTTATGACATCTTTTATGTCAGTAAACCAATAGGGAAGGAAAGGATTGGAGAGGTGGAGGAAATTGCCTGACACCAACATAGCCCATAGTGATTGTGATGGTTTGTGCTGTGTCAACTTGATTAGCTGGAATGGCACTCCTCTTGTCTGTATGCATGTGAGCACAGGCGGCCAGAAGAAGAACTTGTGAAATATTTGTGTAACAGGGTAAAGCAGTAACCTATTCCTCCCCGAAGGTTCTTTGTAGTTTGATATAGTAACACATGCAGAGTCCTGGAGTGCTCTGCATGTCCTGGCTTGCCCCTGTTTCACACTCAAATCTTCCATATTCCAGCCCAGCTGACCAGCAATAGCCACTAACCTCTCCCAAGGGCACTACCATGGACTTAAAGAGGCAGTGGCCAGGCAAAGGCAACAGCTTTCCATTGAATTTCCTTCCATCTCCCCTTCAAGCCCTCCCCCTCCCCACAGCTGGATGTGCCTGGCTGCCTAGATTTCCCCATCAACTCTGACTTGCCCACCCACACAAGGACCTCAGGGGGTGTGGCAGTAACCCTTCTTACATCTACCAATCCCCTCTGGTGGAAAAATCACCTGTATGGCTTTCTCCGCTATTGTGTAAGTTCTTACAATACAGCCCTTATTCCACCACACTTGTTGTTGCTTTTCTTCCACGACAGATCCAAGGCTGGCAGAGCTCAGATCTAACTTTCCTACGTTCTTTTCACTATCCCACAAGAAATCCAACTTAGGGAGATAAGACCTTGAAACAAACAGCTCTGTGTCAGTGTAGATTTGAATGCTAGACAGTATGAGGGCTGACTAATGGAAAGAGGCCCACCTTCACACTGGGCTTTTCATGGACTGACAGCACATCTGCCAGTGGATATAGTGGGCAAAGGGGTTGCTCCTAAAGCTGCTGAAACAACAAGAAACACTGAAACCAATTGAGAAAATTACCAATCTCTAAGCACATTACAAATAGCCTCATGGCTCGGTGCCGGTAGCTCAAGCAGCTAAGGCGCCAGCCACATACACCAGAGGAGGCGGGTTCAAATCCAGCCCAGGCCTGCCAAACAACAATGACAACTACAACCAAAAAATAGCCAGGTGTTGTGGCAGGCGCCTGGAGTCCCAGCTACTTGGGAGGCTGAGGCAAGAGCAGCCCAGGAGTTGGAGGTTGCAGTGAACTGTGATGCCACGGCACTCCTCCCAGGTGACAGCTTGAGGCTGTCTCAAAAAAATAATAATAATAAAATAAAAATAGTCTCACAATAGCTGACAAAATTTACCCTATAGGGTATGGATAGAAACCATACAAGCAAGAACCAATTTCACCATTTTTCTCTACTATACTTGTTAAACCTCATTAGACAACTCATAATTTCTGTTACTATATATTGGAAATGAAATTATGTCTACCACTTTAATATCTCTAGGATTCACACTTTTCAAATACAACCGAGGGAATGAGACTAGAATCAACTCCAAAATCCCATTGAAAGATTTAGTATCTTCTCTTAAGTGATTCCACCCTATGTAATGGAAACATTTATGTTGTAAACAAGCAAAAATGACAAAGCATGGCTATGCCTTATATTTTGTGAAATCTTGTTCAAATAAATTAAGTTGTAAATTTCACATTCGTTTTATATGCCAGGTAGTAATTCTGAATAATACAGAAAAGACCTGTTACCCTGCCAAGGTAACGTAATTACAACCCAAACAACACATTTAAAGGCTTTTGGTTTTGTTTCTAGCTTTAGCAGCCTTACCTTGCAAAAAAGTCAATTTTGAAGTTTTTTTTTTCCCTTATTTTGAGACACAGGAAATAGTGTCTCTTATGGCAAATAACTAGGGGTACAGAAACCCCAAATTGTGAACTCCTGATGTAGAGTTGCTTTTTCCCTTATTTTTAATTCAACAAGTACAAGTACTTATTCATTTACTTATTTATTATGCATGGAGCAGTCTTCTGTTTCTACAAAGAACACAAAGAAATATAATAGACGTCTTTTGTCCTCAAGAAGTTCCCTAATTCACAAGATAAGCTCCCTTCCTTTCTTTTTCTCAAAACTTACATCTAATCCAGTCAGGAAATACTATTTGCTCTACCTAAAATCTGTCTCCCAAATCTGTTCACTTTTCAGTATCTCCTCTAATCACACCCTGCTTTGCATTACTGTTGGTTCTCTCCTGAACAGAGGCAGTGGCCTCCTATCAGGGTCTGTATTTGCCTCCTTTGTCACCGCTGTCTAGTGTCAACAGAGCAGTTCCAGGGATCAAATTTCTTCTCTCTTCTGCTTAAAATCCTCCAAGACACCCTCCATGTCCCTTAAAGGGAAAGATGTCTTTAGTGCCAACACAGCCTTATATAAACACTCAGTTCTAGCCACACTGCCCTCCTGGATTCTTTTAACATTCCAGGCATGCAGCCGCCCCAGGGCATTTGCACCAGCTGTTCCCTCTGCATTGAATGCCCTTCCCTCAGATATCCTTCTTTCCCCAACTTGTTACTCAATGGCATCTTCCCACAGAGGCCTCATGTGACACTGTGAGCCTTCCCTACCCTCAAATTCCTTCTTGCACTGAGCATTTATCCCCTCTAACCTACTGTGTGATTTACCTGTTGACTATGTTTGATATCTGTCTCCCCCTAGAAAAATTTAAGTTCTATGAGGTTAGATCTTTTCCCCTCTCCTCTTCACTGCTGTATTCCCGGTGCCTAGAACAGGATCTGATAAATAGTGGGCATTCAGGAATCACGTACTGATTATTAAGTGAATAAGTCGGTGTGCTTGATTTTGTTTGAAATGCTGGGTAGACTGGAAGATCCCAGTCAACAGCCTTGAACTGACCTGAAGTAGCATCAAGTTCCTCTGGATGGAAATGATCTGTGCTTCCAACCTGTTTTCTTCAAGTCATAAAGGGAGAGAATAAATCCGTTTCCTACCACATGCCCGCTTTACAGAGGAAATCTTTGAGAATTAATTAAATGGCAATGTGGAGAAAGCATTTTTATTTTATAAGAGAAGCAATTTATTAATTTGAGGCTTTTATTGTGTGAAAGAATTGTAAGCGACACAGGGGCAAAGATGAAGATGAGAACAATCTTAAAGGGATTATGCTGTTCATAATTCTACACAGGCATTTTCCATGATAATTGATTTAAGATTGATATAAGCAGGATGGAAAAGAAAAGTGGTTTTTGAGAAATCTTACCCCCAAATGACCAATTTTTAAGAAATGCATTCTACTTGGTAGTAAACTCCCAATTATTTACAGCACAGTACCCTCATTAATGAATTATTCTTCAATTTTACCATCTGTTTGTCTATTTTGTGGCCATTTTTTTGCTAATTGGAACTCTCTCCCATGTCAGAGGGCTGGCAAAGAAAAGAAAGAAGTAAAAACTGAAATTTGAGTTTTATTTTCTCTCCCTCCCATTAAAATGTTTAAATTCTGATCTGGAGTCCCTTCCAAAATTACTCAATTTTTAAATGTCATTAATTGAGCACCTATTACAAAATGAGATGTGGTATAGCGTTTGGGAAGGAAGACAGTGTTCAGATTCTGTTCCTGCCCTTTCCACATGATGGAACACCGCGGAAGAAGCTATCAGAACACTTAAGCTTTAGGCCTGACTCTGTTGTTTAACATCTAAGTCATACCGGGCAAGTGGCGTAACCATTCTAAGCTTCAGTTTCCTTAATTGTAAAATAAAATGTGTATTATCTGCTTTGACTTGCTCTGTAGTGAAAACCATTTTATTCCAAGGCAAACAAAGTATTTGGAAATATGTACTAGGAGCAGTCTCACTGGTCATATTGATGGACACAGTGGCCTAGAGATTAACCACCATTTCTGGTAGGCAGCCATTGGGAGCAGTTGTAGCTAACAATGATCAAAAACAATCCATCCAACAAGTCACATGTGGTGTCCAAAGTGTGGTGACAAGCCAGGTGACTGGATCAGAAGGACACAGTGATAGATAAGAGGTAGTGTCCCTGCAGGAGGGCTAACCATGGCAATTACAGCAGCTTTCTGGGAGCACAGGTCTAGCAGCTGGACAGTGGGATCAGTGGGGTCTCGACCCCGGAGGTGGGAAAACACAGAGCAACTCATCTCCTATGTGGTTTCCAAAAGGACAGTCTTCATATTAGAAATGATAGCAGACAGAATTAGAATAATAACAAATGGAAGGGATAACAGTTGCAATTGAAGGAACTGGTCTTTGGTGAAGTGAATTTCCTTCCTCAAGTTCACACACATAGGCAGAGTTTGAGCCAAACGTCCCACCTAGTCTTTAGATTCCAAATCTGGTGCTGCTTAGGTTCACCCTCTCTGGCTGATAGCATTTCTATTAAATGCACAGAGCCGTCAGATCTGAGAACCAGCATAAAGTTTAGTAAAAGTTAGTAAAATAGTAAAAGAGCCCTCAGCAGTGTTTCTCACCAGAGCACTTCCACCCATTACCACTGACAGAATTTGGGAATGACATCCTTATGGTGGAAGGAACAGGAGCCAAAGATCAAAATAGAGCCACTTTGCTCGAAATGTCAGGGAATATGGATGTACAAATGGATTCGTACCAAGAGCCTGTCCATAGAAAAATTCCATAACGGAATTCAACAAACGTTTATTAAACTCCCGTGCCATGCCAAGCATATGGCAGTCTCTGGCAATGAATGGACCTTTCTGTGGCAGAGGCTGGTAGGAAAGACAGATTTGTAAATCACTGCAGTGTAAAATGTTAAGTGCATAGCATACGAGGTGTTAGACGAGCACAGAGATGAGAGTCAAATATCCATTCCACAAAAAAGGGACATTTTAACAAGGTCTTTGGAAATTGGTCAGGAATCTCTCAGATGGACAAAGAGGAGGAAGAGCATAGCAGCATTTCAGGTGGGCGAAATACCTAACACCTGCCAAATTACAAGCTAAGGTTTGCTGTACTGCAAAAATTCAATATGGCTGGTTTCAAAGAGTGAAAGCGACACTGATGGAAATGAAGCTGGTCTACAACTTGAGGACAGATCGTGAAAAACCTACAGTCCAAAATTTGGGTTTTAACCAATCAATAAGTGGACGAGTTTTGAACACTCAAAGAGAAACATGGTGAGCACTGGGCCAGTGAGTGTTCACCAATCATGCATCATGCCAGACTTGCCTCATTTCCTCTTTAAGGATGGTCTCTAGCCAATCCAATGAGGGCTATGTTAAAGCAGTATATATTTTTCAGCTAGTCATCTGACAGGTTCTTCTGCACTGGTTTGAAAACACAGTGGTAAAATACAAGCTTGAATAACAGTTCACTGGACTCAGAACATGTTGAATAAGGCTGAAAAAAGAGCACTGATGAATTGATCAGGACAGACTGAAAAAGAGGACTTCAGAGGGAAGACTCAGAATTCTGCCCTCAGAGTGTCCTTGTTCTATCTGGGACTGGACAAGCGACTCAAGCAAGAGAATAAATAGCCCACCTATCAAATTAAAAAATAGCACAAAGCTACAAGGAATAGCTAGTGTACTGAATAATGGCATGAGGACCCAAGGAGACCTGGGCAGGCTGAAAAGATGGGCTGAACAAAACAGAATGAAATTCAGCAAGAATTCCTGTTAAGCCTTCTTCTTAGGTGGGTACAACGGTCTGAATGTTTGTCCTCTCAGAATTCATATATTTAAATCCTACCTTCCGAAGTGATGGTATAAGGAGAGGGGACCTTTGGGAGGTGATTAAGTCAAAAGGGGGGAGCCCTCATGAATGAGATTAGCTACCACTCTTACAGAAGAATCCCCTGAGGGCTCCCTGGCAATCCTCTGCAAGGACACAGCCTTATTCAAGGACACAGCATAAAAGAAGCAGGAAGCAGGAAGTGTGCCTTCACCAGACACTGGCTCTACCGCAGTCTCCAGAACTGTGAGAAATAAATATTTATTGTTTATTAGCTTCCCAGTCTGTGGTGTTTTGGTGTAGCAGCTGGAACAGACTAAGACAAGAGGAAAGGGTTGAATTAGCATTAAGTGCAAGATGGACAAGATACGATTGAGCCTCAGTTCAAAAGAACCTTTATTCACAGAGTTTTTGTTTATAGTCAAAAGCAAATTCAACATAATTCAAAAAGAGCCCACATCTACCAAAAGCAGATAATGCAATCACAATCTGCATTGCTAGAAAGGTAGTAGTGGCAGAGAAGTACAGACTAGATGAATGGAGGTGTTGAAAAACAGACCAGTCACAGCATTGCTCTGTGTAGATGCATCTAGAACATTCTGGATGCCACGTGCCAAGGACACAAGTCCTTCATTAACACTCTGACTCTACCTCTGTGATATGAGATCCATGAACATAGAGATTTTTGTCCTGTTTTCCACCTCTTACTGTATCCTTCTTGTATACCCTGTGCCTGGCCCACGCTGGGCACACCCTAATACAGTAGGTGTTGGTTGGAAAACTGCCTTGGTGAAATTGGCCGAAAGCAGTGAGGATGGCAAATGTGCTCACAGCCACTCTGATGACTGAAATAGAAGACACTTCATCCCTGAAAGAAAAGGCTTGGGTGATACGGAATGATGCTCTTAAAATCTTAAAGGACTCATCTGTGAAAAAAGAATCAAACATAATAGTTCAAGTCCCAGGGGACAAATTTAAATTTAATACATGGACATTTCAGGCAGACAGATTTCAGTCCAACACAAGGAAGTCATTCTAACAATGAGAGCTGTTTAGAACGACTTTACTGGGGAGGTGAGCTGCGTGTCTGGGAAGGTGTCTGAAGGAAGCTGAACAGCCCTGATCTAAAAGGTCACGGAGGGATCAGTTACTCTGAGGACACTGGGCTAGGTGACCACAAACATTATTTCCAAGTTCCATGTTCTCTGACTACAAAATGAGATGCTATAGGAAGAAGTCCTTTGAAAACTGAATGCTGTCATTTTCCTATAAGGACTTAAAATGATTTTAATCTGAATTGGGGTAGGATTGGCATGAAGTATTAAAAATGACAGATAAATGATACCTGTGACAAGTTCTTGTTAGGCCTAATGGGCCTAGACTAAGACAGAAAGGTGTCAAGCCTAGGCTATAATGGTAAAATATCAGTTAACTCCTGGCAAATTGCTGGACTGCAAGCTTTTAAAAAAAAGATGAAATAGGTCTAGTTCACTCCCAAGATAGATGGGAAAGTACTAATTAATTTCTTGCTTCTAGTTCACTCCAAGTTTCTTGCTTGGCTAACTCCCTGGAAAACAGACCCGGAGGTACCAACTGTTCCCGGACTGACGTTTAAACAATACCGGGTGGGGAAAGTACTGAAACTAACATGTATAAGGGGAAGGTACTGAAACTAAGATGTACAGGGGAAAATATTAAGGCAAAAATGTTTGCCTAACTAACCGCAAAATTCTGCTTCTATACAATGCTTGCTCTCTACCCTCCCCGGACACACCTGGACAGCCTATGTGTCAACCAGGATGCAGACCAAATCCAACCCCTTAAGCACTCGGGGCTGCTCTTGGAAACCCAATGTTGGGACACTGAGGCAATTGCCAGCCAGCTCTTCAATAAACGGACTCCTGTTTAAATTTAACTTGTTTGACAGTGTGGTCTTTGTGGAACTCCTGGGCACAACAGTTCTCTCGTGGGGTTCATTCTGGGTTATGGTGGTACCAGGGAAGACTTCATGTGGCGGAGGGAACTTACTTGGTTTCGAATATTGGAAAGACAGAAAGGATACTGGTGATTATCGTTGAAGTGCAACTATGAGGAAAGCTGCTTTAGGCCTTATGGGACATCCAGAAACATCTATTATGTTTTACCATAAAGATGGTCTTCAGCACATGGCTGCCTTAAATATATCTGCTGTCAGCACCTCATGGGTGATCACAGTAAGAGAGCAGTGCTTACCCAAGCCTAAAACTCCTGTAGTTACTTTATTCTTTTACTTTCATTCTCCATCATTTCTAACTTATTAATATTTCTCAGCTCTTCCAACTCATCAAGCTTTGAATGTCTACAAACCTAATACTTGCTTCTAAAAAGAATATATAGCAAAAAGGGGGGGGGGGGAAGAAGCTGAAATGTTTACTTAAATTACTTAAAATATTTCTAAAATGTATAGAAAAACATTTAGAAACGTATCCCTAAATCAGTTGATTGTGCCTACTAACTTTGAATTTTATTAAGATGTCACCACCCACCCATGAGGCTGTAATTGGAAAGCTGTGAACCATCCTTGGTAAAGAGCTTAGCGTCTTGAATTAAGTTTCTCTGTGTGCTGTGTTAGTTTTTCTCTTGTGGTTCTTTAGCCAACTACTCTGCAGCTTTCAGTCTGCTTGATACAGGGTGGTGTTTTCCACTTGCCCTTAAATATTAGACTCTTAGAGAAAACTTTTATCTGATCATAAGTAATTTCAGGGCTAATTTTTCAAGGTATAAAAATCATTATACCTTGGACATTAAAGCCAATAGACTAGATATTTGGAATAGAAGGTATACCCAAGGTTTTTTCAAGGTCCTCAGCCCTATGGTCACGTGGGAGCCGACCCAACACTAGCAGCCGGCCAACAGCCTGGACCTTTCTCTTCTGGTCCTCTTGAGCTTGTAAACACATATCACTGAGTCCCCAAACATTGCTTAAATCCAACATCTTTCTCTTCCTTGAATGGCTAAAGAGTCCCCCCCACACACTTTTTTTTTTTTGTTCATCCACCTTGAACACTGTGGGTTAAGAAAGGGCTGAAAACATCTGAAGGATCATTGGAAGGAAGGCTATGTCTGGTTAACTGTCTTTGACCTGGATGAGAGATAGGATATTCCAGGATGTCAGATCTGTACTGGCTTAAGGCCGTCCCACCCTTGTAGGGCCTGCATGTGAGGCATACCAGGTGCAGCTATGCTGAATACCCAATTCCCCATCCCAAATAAGCACGAGGTAGACTCCCAAACATGTGAGACACAGCTCTACTCTGATCAAAAGCAGGAACGTCGACAAGATTTATTAATAGATTACATGTAAGAGTAACGGACAGGGAAGGATTGCAGCTAGGAACTCCTTGAGCAGAAAGGATCTGAAGTCTTCCCCATGGAGCCACTGCAGGTGGAGAGAGGCCTGGGAGCTTCTAGTGATTCCAAAGCATCAGCACCAGAAATAACAGTATTTTTCTGAATCAATCAGTCCTTTATTCGTTAAGCACTGGCATTGTGCCTAATGAGGTTCTGAGTGTGCACAGCCCAAGCACATGCAGAATTATCCAGATCCCAACTAGGAGAGCCAGGGAACTACTGAAGTACCTGGAGGATGAGCCCGTCTCTCGCTGCCTCACCTCCTCTGCCCCCTCCAGATATCCTTCTGGGAACCTCTTCTTCACTTCTCCCCTCTTCTCTGGTGGTCTTATCTGGTTCTCTGACTTTAAATACCACAGCTACACTGATAATACCTTGATTTCTCTCCTGAGCCCCAAACTCATATTTCCAACTGCTTATTTCACGTCTTCATCGGAACATGTAACAGCGATGTCTAGTCAAACAAGTCTGTAACAGAACTACTGGTTTCCCTCCCCTTCCCGATTCTTCCTTTTCTAGAATTCCCCATATATGTAAGTAGTACATTCTCTACTCAGTTACATGGGCAAAAATCTAGGAGTCATGACAGAAAGCTACAACCGCTCCCTGTCCCTTACTCTTGTATGTGATCCATTAATAAATCTTGTCAGTGTGCATTAAAATAAATCTCATATGAAAACAATTGAATTCTCCCACCCCTCTGCCAACTTCCTAACCCAAGCCACATCATCTCTGACCTCACCTACTTGCGTAGTCTTCTAACTGGTCTTTCTGCTTTCATTCCTAACTGCCTTAATTCATTTTTAGATACTAGACGCAGTGATATACAGACATGTGCCATATAATGACGTTTCGGTCAACAACAAACTGCCTATGTGATGGTGGTTCCAGAAGTTTATAGTACCGTATTTTCTGTGTTTTGATATGTTTGGATATACAAATACTTACCATTGTGAAACATTTGCCTGTGGCATTCAGTACAATAACATGCCATACAGATTTATAGTCTAGATGATAGACGATACCATCTAGGCCTGTGTGAGTACCCATGCTGTGATGTTTGCACAATAACAAAATCACCTAAGGATACATTTCTCAGAACATATCCCCATTGTTAAGCAACACATGACTGCTTTCAAAACACATAATAGAGCATGACGACTCAGCAGCCCGAGTCCTTCAATAGTTTCCTAGCCTCCTTAGAATACAATTCAAAATTCTCATTGGGGCCTATACGATTCTAAATCATCTGACCCCTTGTGGCCTCTCCAAGTTCATCTTATGCTACATTCCCCCATTCTCAAAACTCAAGGACTAGATTGTCTCTTTCTCATCTAAGCTGTTTTAGTGAATACAACAAGGGGCAACTTAGCCAGCTTATGAATCCAGTGTCACCTGATATCAAAACTGGACAAGGACAAGACACGAAAGAGCAATCTCACTTGTATTTGCAGAGTCCAGACCTGGATAAAATATTAGTTAATTAAACATAGGATATATAAAATACATCACGTCTATATACCCACACACCATAATCTAAAGATTGCCTCAAGGCTGCAAGCATAGCTCAACATCAAAAAAAGAGTTGCATCCTTTTATTGAAGCTTACAATTAAACACTGAACTTTTAGCCACAAGTAAAAAAAAAACATTGGTAGAGGGCAGTGACAACTGTCCCCTGGGGACTAAAGCTGAGCTGAGATATGGCAGGCATGTGAGGGATCCAGGCTGCAAATGGCAGTAGCCTGGCCACAGATGCCCAGGGAGCAGACTGTCCTAGCCCCCTGTGCAGGGACAGATGCCAGGCAGCTGGAAATTGGCACAAGAAGACTTGGGAGTAGGTGTAATGCAGAATCCAAGCTACTGGTCCCATGGGCAAATCTCTCAGGCTTGGTCAGATTCCACTTTGGAGAAAATGGGCTCATCTGACAGGATAACCTGGGTGAGAGAACACAGGTGCCAATGGTGACAAGCCAATGGTCAGGGGAGAGAAGGCAAAGCTAGGGGGAGGAGCCCAGCTGACCAGACACCAAGAACTGACATCGCTGCTCCTGGTGCAAGGCCATGCCATTCAACTTCCAGGCCTCTCCTAGGTCAGGCCCCTCACTGTTTGGCAGCTATGATACAGGGCTCCCATCTCCCTGGGGAAACAGCGCCGCATCAAACAAGGGTGACATTTTTTTAGAGGGAGAGGAAAAGAAGAGAGGTCCACATGGTTCTCCCACTCTAAGGAGCAAAGAAAGGTCCCTTGTGCTCTCCACTCTCTGTAGATGGGCTGGGTCATAGCATCTGGATCATGTTGTCCTGTACAGCTGTGCCCTTCTTCCAGAAGGCGTTGGTCAGCACCTGCACCTGGATGAAGTGATTGAGTTACATGGCAGGATTGGCAGAGTGCTGGACGTAGTGGAAGACCAGAAGCTGGGTGCCCTGGGGCTCAGGTGGTAGCCCATTTGGGGCAGAGTTTGCTGCAGCTCTGTGTGGCTAAGGAAGTCTAGGTGGTTCTGGCTACACTGCTGGAAGAGGCTCTTCCCCTGCTGGATGAATTTCCACAGAGCTGAGAAAACGGTAGACATTAATGTGGCCTGACTTGGACTTGGCAAACATGTTTATAATCCTGAGGCATGTGTCATTGTGGAGCGAGGACCAGCTGGACTTGACCATAGCCTGGTTCAGCACCCTAATGGAGTTTTAGCCACTGTAATCTAAGTCCACTAACTAGAACCAGGAGTAGACCTCAGAATCCACAAAGGGGGGTGCACTGCCCTGTCCATAAGGCCCAGCCTGCTGGGCACCACAGGAATTTGGAAGTGGTTGACCATAGAGGCCTCCTGGGGCCACACCGCCATATAGTCCTCCTGGGCTTCCAGACAGGAGCCCCCCCAGGACTGAAGTATCCATATGGCCCTCCTCTAGCTGGTGGTCCATAAGGCCCTCCAGGGGTAGGGCCATCTGAGTAGCTCATAACCACCTCCAGGGACTAGATCATTGCATATTGCCCTCTACCATGAGGGGAAGTCCAAGGGACCAGCTACTCAGAGAGGCTTCTGGGCAGCCCTGCCCATATGTATAGCTGGCCATGTGACTCTAATGCCACACATCTGCAAGGGGGCCCCAAAATATTTTCATGAAGAAAATACACAATCATCTAAACAGCTTACATTATTTAGGGCAGGCAGGCTATGCTATGATAATAGACAAACTTTAAAATCTCAGTGGCTTAAAATAAAATAGCTTATTTATTATTCAAGAAAGGTTCAGGTTGGTAAATTAAATGTAGTACATATAAAACACATGTTATATCAGAATGAAAACAGAAAAATTACAAGCTGTCTGCTGTTCCACAGCCTTGCCATGGAAAGGGCATTGGACTAGAAGGAAGGAGTCTTGAAACGTATAACGTTGGCTGAGTCACTTTATCCCCAAGGACTCAACTGTTGCATCAGAAAAATGGGTAGATTAGACTGGATGATCTCTGAGTCCCTTCCCAGCTCTGACAGCTGTGATCAGGTCAGTCACAGCACCATCAATGGAGCTGACATAATACAGTCATCAGTGTCCCTGACTTTCTTGCTTTCTTCTATTTTGACCTCAGCTACTCCTTGACTTTCTGTCTTCTATTTTGACCTGAGCTACTTCTGTATTGCTCCCCCAAGCCCCATTCTCTGGTCAAGCTCACAGAGCAGCAGAAAGCAACAGCCTCTTCTGGAATGAACATTTTCATCTCACATCCCTATGTAGAGAGTGAAGTGGCCCCAAAATGCCATCCACAGGTGATCCTTGGTAAAGCCGAATTGTAACAGGGACTTCTGTCATGCTTAGCCTCTTCAGAAAAAAGACCCATTTCCAACAAACTTGACTAGGAGCATCACAAATGGCTTCTGTCCTAGAAAAAGAGATAAAGGTATTGAAATGCAATTTCTAAAAACTTATGGGGGGGAATGCACTTTGGAATAGAATAGAAATGTTATTCTTTGGACCAGGAGGGACCTGGAATCTCTTAGGCTAGGAAAACCTGAGTCCACTTTCCTGGTATCCTGAGTGCAGGCTCCTCTTCATTCAGCTCCCATACAGGCGAAGAGCAAGCTCAGGAGAGAAAATCCAAGCTGCAAGTTGGACAGGGCTCAAAGCCAGAGCCTGCTTCTGCCATGTCAGAGCTACACGACCTTGATCTCACTGACACTTACTTTCCTTATTTGAAATAAGTGAAGGTAACAAAACCTATCCCCTAGGACTGTCACAGGATCAAATGTGATCATACTTCTGGATCAGCTAACATTGTATCTAGCACATAAGAGGACCTGGATAGAGATTAGATCTTTTCTTTCCTCAATTTCTTGACAAAATAGCTTTAAGCCATAACTGAAATAAATCTTGTTCTCTGCAACAACTCAATTGAAAAAACCTGTAGAACGTGGCTAACAAGAAAGGCCAAATATCAATCCTCTCTGCTAATACCAGCACCATTAAAAGGCTTTTCTGAATTTGATATTTCCGAGTGATGTAGAGATGATTCACAGTGACGTATATAAAGTCCTTTGGGCTCCTTACTAAAATGGTGCTAAATAAATACAAGCAAAATTTCCACAAACTTTATAATGTATTATTTTTTTCCTAAAATATTAAGGGGATATAAGTGTTTTTATTACATAGACAGATTGCATAAAGCTGAAGTCAGAGCATTTAGTGTGCTCATCACCAGAGTAGTGTACTTTTTACCTGATAGGTAAGTTTTTATCCCTCAACCCCATCCCACACTGCCCCCTTCTTATTTTTCCATGTCCCTTACACCCCTGTATGGCCATGTGGACTTATTATTTAGCTCCCACTTATTGGTGAGAACATGCGGTGGTTTGTTTAATGTTCTCCAGCTCCATCCAAGTTGCTGCTCATCCCATTATGGCTGAGTAATACTCCATATTATATATGGATATACCACATTTTATTTAAGAACACAACCTTCAGAATGGGAGAAAATATTCCCAAACTGTACTTCTGATATTCAGATTCTACAAAGGACTCAAACAAATCAGCAAGAAAAAAACAAATAATCTCAGTAAAAAGTAGGCAGAGAATATGAACAAAGTTTTTTCCAGAGAAGATAAAAAATATGGCCAAGATACATATGAAAAAAATGTTCAATGTCACTAATTACCAGGGAAGTGGAAGTTAAAACCACAATGAGATCCCACTTTCCTCCTATCAGAATTACCATTATTAAAAGCATTCAAAAACAATGGAGATTGGCCTGGATTGGCCTGATTGGAAAAGGAATGCTTATACACTACACTCTTGGTAAGACTAAAAATTTTCCTCTGTGGAAAACAGTATGGGGATTTCTCAAAGAACTAATCATAGATCTACTATTTTATCTAGCAATCCCACTACCGGGTATTTATATTGTACTAATTTTTGATGCCGTATCCCCAGGGACTCTGTACGTCCATGTTGAGCAAGACTGTGTCTGTTACCAAAAATAACAGACACCATACAGGACAACATACTTTAAAGAGGTGAAAGAGGCTGAACAGGTGGAGAACATTAGCTACTCCCAGGAGCAAATTTGCAAAAAGAGAGCAGCAGGCTCTTAGAAAAAGCTTGCTTAAAAAGCATGATCATCTTACCTTGCTCATGAGCTGAATTTAATTACGTTCTAATGCCACTGCCTTATTAATTTCTCTAATGCATTGTCAAGGACAGTCAGAGCCATTTAGTAATCTACAGAGCCCTTTAGTGATCTAGAATTGATTAATATCCATTGGCATTGAGAACCAATTTGGAGTGAATGAAAATGCACCCTTTCAGCACTCTAGGTGAATACAATAAGAGGTCTTCATATATGAAACAAACCCCTATTCTTAACAATTTTACTTCTGATGTAATAGAGAGGACAGCAAAATCAGTGACCATTGACCTCTGATCAGTATGGAGGTTGGTTTCTCTAATTAGGATGCTCTTCCCATTCAAACCACATGTTGAAGTTTGATTCCTAATGTTGGCAGTAGGACCTGCTAAGAGGTCTTTGACCAAGACAGTGGACCCCTCATGAATAGATTATTGCCCTACCTGTTGGAGTCGGGGGATAGAGGAGTACAGAGGTGCAAGGTGGGGGTGGAATGGGGTAACGGAATTCTCACTCTATTAGTCCCCACAACAGCTGTTTGGTAGAAGAGATTGTCACCTCTTATCTGTGTGTCTCTCTCTGACCCTCTTCTTCTCTCCCTTCCCTTCCTCCCTCAGTGCACACACCTGACCCCCTTCACCTTTTATCATGAGCAGAAGCAGCCCGAGGCCCTCTCCAGAAGCAATGCCACTGCCATGCTTCTTGTACAGCCTGCAGAACCATGAGCCAAATAAGCCTTTCTCCTTTGTAAATTACCCAGTCTCAGGTCTTCCTTTATAGCCGCACCGAGGGTGCTCCCTGTCCTTCCATCACTGTATGCCACTTGCTTTTCCGACCTTAATTCATCTGGGAGCTATTTGTGTCTACTACCACCCTAGCTCCATACCTAAGCTGCTTTCTTCCAAGGAGTGACTGAACTAAATTTAAGGCCTATAAATTAGAGTTAGAAAACTGGGAAGTACAAAAGAAGCATGAATAACCACAAGATTACACTAGGGAAGAGAAGAAGGGAGAGAGAGTATCGACAAAACTAAAATAAAAAAATTCTTCAAAACAGAGGAAGGGCAAGAATTCTATAATTTCTCTCCATAAAGAACAGGAAAATAAAACTCCTGAAGAAAACTAAACTGATAGAAAAATACACATTAAGAATAAATTGATACAACTTTTCTTCTCTGGATATTTTAAGGAAATTTATTTTGGAACATTTTTCAATCCAGGGACATTTTAATAAATACCATTTTGTCTTCTGAGGAAAGGAAAAAATAGTTTTTTTTCCCCCCCACCTTGGTAACTTAAGTTAATTTCTCGGGTCTGGTTGTGTCAATCAAAAGTATTTTGTGCCACAATGCCAGTGCACATAATCTTTTTAAGAGGGTCAAGGAGAAAAGTGTGTATGACTCTATAGTCCAGTTAATTATGAACAGCTCTCATCCCTCTATTCTTATTTCCAAACATAATTTGAGTGGTGTAAAAACAGAACTGGAAATGATACTCACAAAAAAAGCCAAACATATGAGCTCTTAGTTTAGAAAAAGACAAATGACCTCTAAAATATGAAAAAATATGTCCTGTCTAATGTATGCAATTTAAAACTACATTGACTATGTATGTGATGAAATTCCTACCAAAATCTTAACTGCCTTTTAGGGAGAAGACAAGTTGACATTAAAATTCATAGTCAAATTCAAGGAGCCCAAGACATACAAAACAATCTTTGGAAAACAGACACAAAGTTAAAGGCCTCACACCTCCATATTTCACCTTCACTACAAAGCTATAGAAATCAAAACAACATGGCAAAAGCATGAGAATAAGCACATGGATGAAAGAATTAGAATTAAGAGTCTAAAACTAAATCCATACGTCAACAGTCGATTGATTTTTGGCAAGGGAACCAAGAATGTTCAATGGGAAAAGAATGGTTTTGTCAACAAAGACAATTCATACAATGGGAAAGATATTTCTAAATCATATATCCGATAAAAGCCTGGTATCCAAAACATATAAACAATTCTTACAATTTGTCAATGAAAAGAAAAATAAGCAAATTTAAAAGTAGGGAAGAGGTACTTGCCAAAGAAGATATAGCAATGGCCGATAAACACATGGAAAGATGCTCAAAATAATTAGCACTGAGCATGCAAATCAAAACCACTACGAGATATGGCTTCACATCCACTAGGATGCCTGAAATAAAAGTGTCGTGAGGACGTGGAGAAACTGGAAGTGTCATACATTGCTGAAGGATTGTAAAATTGTGCTTTTTCTTTGGAAATCAGTTGGGCATTCTTTGTATTGTTAATCATAGAATTACCAAATGACCGAGCAATTCCACACCTAGCTATCTATGCAAAAGAAATGAAAACTTAGTATCTAAGCAAAAACTTGTTTACAAATGTTTATAGAAGCATTATTTATAATAGCCAAAAAGTGGAAACAATCCAAATGCCCACTGACTGATGAATGGATAAAATGTGCTGTGTCCATATAATGAGAAATTACATAGCAATAAAAAGGAATAAAGTATTGACATGTGCCATAACAAGATTCAGTGGATGAACCTTAATAAAAATATGTAAAGGAAAAAACTCTGTCAAGAAATGGTCTATATTGTATGATTCTATTTACATGAAATATCTGGAATAGACAAATTCATGGAGATAAAAAGCAGAACAGTGGTAGATAAGGACGAAGGGCAAGGAGAAGGGAAAATCACTAATATGGGCACAGGATGTGTTTTGGGGTAGCAAAAATGTTCTATAATTACATTTTGTTGATGGCTGACCCGTTCCATGAATATTCTAAAACTACTGAATTATACACACTAAAAGAGCAAGTTCTGTGGTAAGTGAATTATACCCCAACACAACTATTTTTAAAAACAATACAATAACAAAGATACCATGCTGTTTTCCAGCAGATTAAAAAAGAAGACTCAAAAGCTGGATAATAGTGCGTTGGCAAAGGGTGGTCAATGTCGCCCTTTCACATGCTGCTGTCAGAGATGTATACGGACACATTGTCTTTGGAGGGGAAATTTGGAATAGTTACTGCAATTAAAGTGTGTCTTTAGGTCAAACAATTCAACTCCAAGGGAATTTCCCTTGCAGATAGAACTTGCACATATGCAAAATTCACATATTGTATGTATGTGAATACCCACTGTGCTATTGTTTGCCATAGCAGAGTGTTAGAAATAATAAAAATTTCCATTAGTAAAGAATGGGTTGATTACATTAGGGATGGCCAGAAAATGGAATGCTGTATAGTTTAGTGTTTACCTACTGACATATAAATAGCTCCAAGATACGGTATGAATAATACAGTGTACATAGTTTATAACCCCATACTAAGTTAATAAACAGCTTTATTAGCCAGCAAATATTCACTGGGGGAGCAACATGCTTCTCCACCCCACTGACTCTTGACTGGGCCATGTGACCTGCTCTGACCAATGGCACGAGAGTAGAAATGAAAGGGCGCGGATCACAAGAGAAGGATTTAGAAGCAGCACGTGTGTATGGTAGTCCCTCTGGAGCTCCAGCCACAGGAGTATGCCCAGGCCACTGCCACTCCTTCAGCCTGGATCACAGAAACAGAGACATGGAGTAAACTTGTGTGTGTTTTTTATTATATCCATTCATTTATACACAGAAATCATTAAGATTGATCTATTTACAGTCTTTTCCAATTTTCACTTCCACTGGCCAAATATATTTCACATGAGGGCTGACTCTGACTAGACTGGTCACCGCTGTGCAACTGCCACAACACGGGGCTTTCACCCTCCCGGCTTTCAGGATCAGGATCCCATTTTAACAGGATGTTTATAGTAAAAGACTCAGTTTTTTCCCATCTTATTAATAAATCCACTCAAAGTGATCTTACATTGTCAAATTTTCAACACATCTCATTATATCCAGGTATTGTAAACCCAGGCAACAGAAGTCCACATGCCCTCGAGCCTTCAACAACTTACTACACCCCCCGGAGAGCTGCTCCTTCCACACTCTGGCATGGCCAGACATTTCTACTGTAAGACAAAACTACTCTTTTTTTCCCTCCATTTTTTCTATTAAACTTACTACCAATCACCTTCCCTCTTGCTTTTCAGACATTAAAACTTCCACTGAAACCCTTGAAGTGGCTTTCCTCCAGTCGTCTCAATACACTGAGTCACCACATGTGTCTTCACTATCCTGAAATCCTGCACTTTAAAAACTGCAATTTTCTTAAT
>CAUYRH010113976.1:0-18983 GCA_963574655.1 Perodicticus potto | reverse complement strand
GCAGGCCTGGGCTGGGTTGGAACCCACCAGCCCCAGTGTATGTGGCCAGCGCCCTAACCACTGAGCTACAGGTGCCAAGCCTCAAAATGGGAAATTAACAATTTGGATGTCATAAAGCATTATCTTTTTTTTTTTTTTTTTGAGAAAGAGCCTCAAGCTAACACCCTGGAGAGAGTGCTGTGGCATCACAGCTCACAGCAACCTCCAATTCTTGAGCTCAAGCGAGTCTCCTGCCTCTGCCTCCCAAGTAGCTGGGACTACAGGCGCCTGCCACAACGCCCGGCTATTTTTTGGTTGCAGCCGTCATTGTTGTTTGGCGGGCCCGGGCTGGATTCGAACCCGCCAGCTCAGGTGTATGTGGCTGGCGCCTTAGCCCATTGAGCCACAGGCGCCGAGCCATAAAGCATTATCTTATGTTGGTGTATTTTGTTAGCACTTCCAAAAGAAGGGAGTTTCTACTTTAGATATCAGCATGTAAAATAATTATTACAAAAGGAATAAAAATTTAAATCTAAAGCAAGTAGCAACAAACTTTTTTTTTTTTGAGACAGAGTTTCACTCTGTTGCCCCTGATAGAGTGCCATGGTGCCATAGCTCACAGCAACCTGAAACTCTTGGGCTGTAGCGGTTTGCTTGCCTCAGCCTCCCAAGTAGCTGGGACTACAAGCATCTACAATGCCCAGCTATTTTTGGAGACGAGGTCTGGCTCTGGCTCAGGCTGGTCTCGAACCTGTGAGCTCAGGCAGTCTACCTGCCTCAGCCTCTCAGAATGCTAGGGTTACAAGTGTGAGCCACCCCACCTGCTCAGAAATAAACTTTTTTTTTTTTTTTTTTGAGACAGAGTCTCCTCAAGCTGTTGCCCTGGGTAGAGTGCTGTGATGTCATAGCTCACAGCAACCTCCAACTTGGGCTAAAGTGATCCTCTTGCCTCAGTTTTCCTATTTTTAGTAGAGATGGAGTCTTGCTTTTGCTCAGTCTGGTCTCGAACTCCTGAGCTCAGGCAATCCACCTGCCTTGGCCTCCCAGAGTACTAGGATTACAGGCGTGAGCCACTGTGTCTGGCCAGAAACTAACTTCTATAAAGAAAAAGCAAGAGGGCGGCGCCTGTGGCTGACTGAGTAGGGCGCCAGCCCCATATGCCAGAAGTGGTGGTGGGTTCAAACCCAGCCCAGGCCAAAAACTGCAAAAAAAGAAAGAAAGAAAAGAAAAGAAAAAGCAAGAGTATTAATAAAAAAGGAATGATGCTGGCTAGGCACCCGTAGCGCACTGGTTACGGTGCCAAGCACATATCTCAGAGCTGGTGGGTTTGAACCTGGCCTGGGCCTGCTGAAACAACAATGACAACTACAACAAAAAAATAGCCAGGTGTTGTGGGAGGTGCTTATAGTCCCCAGCTATTTGGGAGGAGAATTGCTTAAGCCCAAGAGTTTCGGGTTGCTGTGAGCTGTGACGTCACAGCACTTTACTGAGGGTTACACAGTGAGACTCTGTCTAAAAAAAAAAAAAAAAAAAAAAGCAATGATACTTTAAGTAGACTTTCTTTGGATAAAACTAGTTGATCTCTTTATTATTAATGCTCTTTTAAAGAACTGCATAGAACTTTTTAAGAGCAGCTGATTAGGGCGATGTCTGTGGCTCAAGGAGTAGGGTGTTGGCCATATATACTGGAGGTGGAGGTGGTGGGTTCAAACCTGGCCCCAGCCAAAAAAAAAAAAAAAAAAAAAAACAGCTTAGGGTAGTGTCTGTGGCTTAGTGAGTAGGCGCTGGCCCCATATACTGAGGGTGATGGGTTTGAACCCAGCCCCGGCCAAACTTCAACAAAAAAAAATAGCTGGGCTTTGGGGCGGGTGCCTGTAGTCCTAGCTACTCGGGAGACTGAGGCAAGAGAATCGCCTAAGCCCAAGAGCTGGAGGTTGCTGTGAGCTGTGATGCTACGGCACCTTACTGAGGGTACTCTGTCTCTAAAAAAAAAAAAGCTTAGCAGTGATGAACAGAAGTAGATACAAAATCTGATATATAGTGCCTATTTATTAAATGGAGGAAGGATAGTGATTTTTCTTTGAATATTTGGGAATGCTAATAAAATACATGTTGATAGACATTATGTTATTTATTTATTTAGTTGAGATAGAGTCTCTGTTGCCCAGGGTAGAGGGTGGTGGCTTCATAGCTCACAGCAACCTGAAACTCTTGGGCTCAAGAGATCGTCTTGCCTCTGCCTTCCAAGTAGCTGGGACTACAGGCGCCAGCCACAATATCAGGCTAGTTTTTCTATTTTTAGTACAGGTGGGGTCTCCCTCTTGCTTAGGCTGGTCTTGAACTCCTGAGCTCAACCAATCCACCTGTCTCGGCCTCCCATAGTGCTAGGATTATAGGTGTGAGCTACTGTGCCCAGCCTATGTGCTTTTTATAAAACACTTTTCATGTGTGAGTAGCTTAAACTAATATAGTTTAAATATGTTATCATTGTGGTCATACTTGGAAATTTGTTTAATTTTTTTTTTTTAATTGAGACAGAGTCTCACTTTGTCACCTTCAGTAGAGTGCCATGGTGTCATAGCTCAGAGCAGCCTCCAACTCTTGGACTCAAGCCATTCTCTTACCAGAGCCTCCCTAGTAGCTGGGACTACAGGCACCCACCACAACACTTGGCTATTTTTCTTGTTTAGCAGGCCCGGGCCAGTTTTGAACCCACCAGCCCTGGGCATGTGGCCGGCGCCCTAACCACTGAGGGATGGGTGCCCAGCCTGTTTAGTGTTCTAATTTGCTTCTTCTTTGCAGAAATGGTTTGATTGCTAGACTTATTTTCAGCCATCATTAACTGAATGTCCTAAGCTCTGACTCAGGGATTTTAACCTCTATCACTATGGTGTTGCTTTCTTCCCAGGAGGTTTTGTAGTTTGTTTGTGTAGTCTACCTTCAATAGTAATAAGGTAAAACTTTCAGATTTTATTGGTAAAATGAGTTGGGAATGTAATGTAGAGAATTTGGGTATAATAATTATATTTCTTTTTTTTTTTTTTTAATAATTATATTTCTATGTTGTTCATATACTACTTGTTGAACCTATAAAATACCATAGATCATCTTTCTTCTAGGCCAGTGGTTCTCAACTTCCCTAATGCCGCAGCCCTTTAATATAGTTCCTGTGAGTTGCGACCCATAGGTTGAGAACTGCTGTTCTAGGTACTATGGATGATAATTTTTCTTTGAAAAGAGAATTGGTTACAAAGGTAATTGTATTGTGGTATGTATAAGGAATACTTTAAACCGAGGAGTTTAAGATGTGTAGAATACAAAAATTGGGCTTCAGTCTGCTGGCAAGGTGGAATTTAGAGTGTAAAATAACTGGAATTGATGGAGAGTAGGGTTTATAGGAATTTGGAGGAGTCTGTGAAGAAAGATGAATTGGAGTATCAGGGATAACTCTGTAGAGCCCGTGGGGCCAGACCTGAAGAGCACGTTTGCATTTGGTAGCTATAGAAAAATATTCCAGGTGGAGGATATTGGGCCAGCTAAATCATGGAAAGTCAGAGGCCTGGATATGTAGCCTTTTGAAAGCCTGTTTGCCTAAAGTTTTATGGATAAAGAAAGCTTTTGTTTGCTTCCTGCTACCCTCCTGCTCCCTGAGCAGCCTGTACTGGGGGAAAGAAATTAAGACGGTCCAACTCATTGTCTGAGAGAGGAATAAAGGCCCTTGTCTTTTCACGTCCCCAAGGGCATGAAAACAAGCAGAGAGCTCTACTAGTTTTTTTTTTTGTTTTTTTGGAGACAGAGTCTCAGGCTGTCACCCTGGGTAGAGTGCCATGGTGGCATAGCTCACAGCAACCTCAAACTCTTGGGCTTAAGCAGTTCTCTTGCTTCAGCCTCCCAAGTAGCTGGGACTACATACAGGTGCCTGTTACAATGCCTAGCTTTATGTATTTATTTATTTATTTATTTATTTATTTTTGAGAATCTTACTTTGTTGCCCCTGGTGGAGTGCCATGGTGTCATAGCTCACAGAAACCTCAGATTCCTGGGCTCCAGCGATTCTCTTACCTCAGTTCCAGAGTAGCTGGGACTACAGGCACCTGCCACAACACCTGGCTATTTTTAGAGTCATGGTCTCACTCTTGTTCAGGCTAGTCTCAAACCTGTCAGCTCAGGTGAAGCGCCTGCCTCAGCCTCCCAGAGTGCTGGAATTACAGCCGTGAGCCACTGTGACTGGTTGCTGGGCTATTTTTAGAGACTCACTCTTGCCCAGGGTGATCTTGATCCTGTGAGTTCAGGCAGTCCACCTGCTTTTGCATCCCAGAGTGCTAGGATTACAGGCATGAGCCACCGGGCCTGGTCGACTCTGTCTCTAAAAAACACTAATGATAACAACAATAAGACTTTGTGGGGTTTTTTTTGTTAGAGACAGAGTCTCACTTTGTCGCCCTTGGTATAGAGTGCAGTGGCATCACAGCTCAAGGCAACCTCCAGCTGCTGGGCTTAGGTAATTCTCTTACCTCAACCTCCTGAGTAGCTGGGACTACAGGCACCCACCATAACGTCTGGCTATTTTTTTTTTTTTTTTTGCAGTTTTTGGCTGGGGCTGGGTTTGAAACTGCCATCTCTGGCATGTGGGGCCGTCGCCCTACCCCTTTGAGCCATAGGCACCACCCAGTGCCTGGCTGTTTTTTGTTGCAGTTTGGCTGGGGCTGGATTCAAACCCACCACCCTCAGTATATGGGGCGGGCGCCCTACTCACTGAGCCACAGGTGCTGCCCACCTTTGTGGATTTTTTTAATAATAAAACTTTAAAAAACCTAGAAATACGGTGTTGTGGGAGAAAGAAGAAGGTTGATAAGGTATGTGACTGAGAACTTGGCAGAGGACTTAATCAGGGGACTTGGAGGAGCATGTCTTATGGCCAGACTTGGCAGAAGGGGCCAAGGATAATAGAGGCAGTAACATACACAGTGGTGGTTCAGGAAAAGAGTTTGGGTAGCTATGATGCAGAGATGTGGAGTATATTCAGTGATAGATTATTCTGGCATAAAATCAGAAAGCATAGAATAATGTTTCTGGAGTTGTTTTGTGAATAGCTTTGAAAGTGAATGTACAGGCTTCATTTATAGCTCAGCGGCTAGGTGCCAGCCACATGTACTGGTGCTGGTGGGTTTGAACCTGGGCTGGGCCTGCCAAACAACAATAAGAACTACAACAAAAAATAGCCAGGCGTTGTGGCGGGCGCCTATAGTCCCAGCTGTTTGGGAGGCTGAGGCAAGAGACTCGCTTAAGCCCAAGAGTTTGAGGTTGCTGTGAGCTGTGATGCCACAGCACCCTGCCAAGGGCAATATAGTGAAAGTCTGTCTCAAAAGGAAAAAAAATGAAAAAAAAGAAAGTGAATGTACACTTATCTGTGGGAAAGGAGATGTTTACTATTTGTGGGATCTCTGGCCAGCTCCTCCTTCTTTAACACTCTCTTTTTTGGAGAAAGCCCATCTTGGAGAGGAGAAAGAGCCTCCACAGGAACTGAATGGGCCAGTATGCTGGCCCTGTTTTCTGGTGTGTCCATATGGATGTGTGACTAAGGGTCCACTAGTTGGCTGCACAGTGTTTGGAATCTGGATCTTGATAAGGCTGAATGGAGGGGGAGGGATGGGGAGAAGGAGACTGGCCGTGTGCTGACCAGATGTTGTGCTGTGGACCCAGGTCATGGCTATTCCTATCAGGCCTGGATTATGTATGATTTGGGCTCATCTTTCAAACCTGGCCCTACATACATTCCTCGTCACTCCAATTTTGAGTCTTTGATATTCTTGTAAATTTCCTGTGGTTTCAGATAGTCAGGTTTGGTTTCTGTTGTTTGCAACCAAGACGTCTTTCTAATCTGTCACCTGGTAGTTTTTAAGGTAACCGCCTCATGACTGGGTGTAGTGGCTCACAGCTGTAATCCTATCCCTCTGGGAGGCCAAGGTGTGAGTGGATTGCCTGAACTCATGGGTTTTAGACCAGCCTGAGCAAGAGTGAGACCCCCATTTCTAAAAATAGCCAGGCATTGTGGCAGGTACCTGGTGCCTGTAGTCCTAGCTACTGGGGAGGCTGAGGCAGGAGAATCACTTGAGCCCAAGAGTTTGAAGTTTCTGTGAGCTGTGATGCCACAGCACTCTATCCAGGGTGACTGTAAAACTGTCTAAAAACAAACAAATAAAAAAAAACACAACTAGTTGGGGGTTGTTGTGGGCGCCTGTAATCCCAGCTACTTGGGAGGTTGAGGCAGGAGGATTGCTTGACCCCAAGAGTTTGAGGTTGCTGTGAGCCATGAAGTCACAACATTCTATCCAGGGGGACAATGTGAAACTCTTGTCTTAAAAAAAAAAAAGGTAACCTCACTAATCAAATGCACCAGAAGAAATGTGTATAAACTTCTTTGTTTTTATTTTTTTTTTTATTTTTATTTTTTTGGTGAGAGCTTTTTCATTTATTTTATGAAGCAGGCTCTAACAGTGTTTCTCATTGTTCGTAGTAAAAATTTCTTCATGCTAAAGTTTGTAAAATTGATTTTAAGTGGCTAAAAAGTAATTTAGTCAAACTAGAGTACTGTAACTGACAGTGGCCTGAATATTTTTATGAGAAAATATTTTTCATAAAATTTCCCAACATTTTCATGAAATGCCTGGCAACATAGTCATGCTCTTCCCACAGTTGCTACTTATGGCTTCTCTTTTAGAATTGTACTCAGGAATATTTGAGAATGTATGAATTTTTAATATTTTAAATCTGGTGGGTGTGAAAGACCAGATTAAAAGAAAAATTAAAAAAAAATCCAAGTTATAAAAACTGTAAGGAGATGCTTCTTAAAATTCACAGCTTGTCATCTGTAACTTCTATCTTGATTAACAATAATTTATTGAGTTCTTTCTTTATGCAAAGCACTATTCTGGTTGCAGTGATGGTTTTATTTTTATTTATTTATTTATTTATTTAGAGACAGAGCCTCAAGCTGTCATCCTGGATAGAGTGTTGCGGCATCACAGCTCACAGCAACCCCCAATTTCTGGGCTCAAGCGAGTCTCCTGCCTCCGCCTCCCAAGTAGCTGGGACTACAGGCGCCCACCATAAAGCCCGGCCATTTTTTGGTTGCAGCCGTCATTGTTGTTTGGTGGGCCCAGGCTGTATTCGAACCTGCCAACTCAGGTGTACGTGGCTGGTGCCTTAGCCCGTTCGTTGAGCCACAGGTGCCGAGCCTGCAGTGATGATTTTAAAACTGTGGACTTGTTCATTGCTCTCCAGGAAGAAAGCTTTTCTTTCCTTTTTTTTTGAGATAGAGTGTCACTATGTCACCCTTGGTAGAGTGCCGTGGCATCACAGCTTACAGCAACCTCAAACTCCTGGGCTTATGTGATTCTCTTGCCTCAGTATCTGGGAGTACAAGTGCCCACCACAATGCCCAGCTGTTTTTTTCGTTGCAGTTGTCAATTGTTGTTTAGCTGGGTTCAACCCACCAGCCTCGGTGTATGTGGCTGGCGCCCTACCCACTGAGCTATGTGTGCCGCCAAGAAAGCTCTTTTTCTAAATCGATGAGTTAAATTAGTTTTAGCTATTTCAAAGAGGCTGGACTTAAAGTAATACATGGAAGCAATTAGAAACAATGTAGGAGAGGCTGTGCTTTGGAAGTACTTCATTTTGGGGGCAAAATATTAAAGTAATAAGTCTTAGGCTTAAGAAACAAGTAAGGTTTAGATAGGTAGAAAGGAAAGGAAAAAGTATGTTAGGAGATGGGGTCCAAGCATGCCAGAGGGGGTCTTGAGTTTGTTGTATGCCAGAGACTGAGCATAGGAGCCTGTACTGGGGCTAGTGATGTGGCAGGGCAACAGAGGGCATGTTGTTGGGGGATGGGTGCTGGGGTAGGAGATAATTGAATGTATAGAGCCTTGACTTGAGAGGATGAGGAGTTTGGGTTTAATCCCACCGTGGGGAGCCACAGTTGTCCTTTAAAAGGTTGTTGTGGAAAGGCTCATGTGAGAGTGGAATGCAGGATGAACTTGATGGGCTTTTCACCAGAGAGAATGGTCGAGAGAATGCCAATTTATTTTAGAGGTGAGAGCAGTGGAATAGAGAAGGGAGTGAATTAAGTGATGCTGCAATCAAAGGAGTAGACAGGTTTGGTAACAGATAATATGTTAAGGATGAAGGAGTTTGTGGTTGAAGATGACTTTTAAATTTTGATCCTGAGTGACAAGAAACATGGTAATTTAGAAGAGAGGTTGGGCGAGAAAATGGGACTTTGATTTTGTCAGTTGAATTTGAAGTAATGAACTGAACTGAACTGACTGATGATAGGTGAAGGTGGAGTGAGAAGTCAGAACTTAAGAGCAATGAGTGTCAGGGACCTTAGACAGAAGGAGAGTGGAGAGTTAGCATGGCAGAGAGTGTATGAAGAAGAAAGCTGAGGGCAGGGCCTGAGCTTGGGGCATTATAGCAAAGAGATGCTGTCACAAAAGCTGAGGGAGAAGAACATTTCACAGAGGTGTGGTGAATGATGATGTCAGACCTAGAGTTATCAAATGTAATGAAGATGGGATATAGCCAGGGAGTTAGTGATGACTTTAGAAAATAGTTGTAGTAGAATGTTAAGATAGATGGATGTATGTAGATTTTAGTTAAGTCAGGCTTTGGGAAAGAAGCACATTTTCTTTTTTTTTCTTAGAGACAGAGTCTCACTTTATTGCCCTTGGTAGAGTGCCGTAGCATCACAGCTCACAGCAACCTCCAACTCCTGGGCTTAGGCGATTCTCTTGCCTCAACCTCCCGAGTAGCTGGGACTACAGGCGCCCACAAAAATGCCCGGCTATTTTTTGTTGCAGTTTGGCTGGGGCCGGGTTTGAACCCGCCACCCTTGGTATATGGGGCTGGTACCCTACCCACTGAGCCACATTCACCTCCCAGAAGCACATTTTCTTCAGAAATTGGAGTTGGGCTGGGCACAGTGGCTCATGCCTGTAATCCTAGCACTGTGGGAGGCTGACGTGGGAGTATTGCTTGAGCTCAGGAGTTTGAGGCTTATATGAGTGAGAGTGAGACCCTGACTCATAAAAAAAAAAATGAAAAACCCAAGCCAGGCACCTATAATCCCAGCAGCTTTGGGAGGCTGAGGCAGCTGAATGTCCATGGCCTGAGTCTGAGGTTGCAATGAGTTATGATGCCAGTGCACTTTGCTCAGGGCACAGGGTGGGAGTCTATCTCAACAAGAAAAAAAAAGAAAGAAAGGAAAGGAAGAGAAGGAAGGAAGGAAAGAAAGAAATTGGAGTTGGAGTTGGATGAATAAAAAAATTGTAGCCTTATTTATATTGATGTGAATTTGAGAAGATTTCTTCCAGATGGCCCCATTCTGGGAAGGAGAGCCGTTCAGTGTATTTACTCTTCCAGTCAATACACTGGTCTGGCGCTAGGTATTTGAGGGGCAAGAAAAAGTCTAACAGACCGATCGTGGTGTGGGCAGGATTGAAGTGATTTTCTGAATGAATGAGTAAGTCAGGGTCTTGCTCTGTTGCTGGGGATAGAGTGCAGTGACGTCGTCATATCTCCCAGAAGAAACCTCAGACTCCTGGGCTCAAAGTGATCCTCCTTGCCTTAGCCTCTCCAGTAGCTGGGACTAAAGGGAATGACATCACGCCTGGCTAAATTAAGAAATAATTTTTTTTTTGGTAGAGACAGGGTTTCACTGTTGCCTAGGCTGGTCTCAAGCAATCATCCTGCCTAGGCCTCTCAAAGTGCTGAGATTACAAGCATGAGCCACACTATGCCCCACCCTAAGTGATAGTTTTATAAAGGTATACCTTTTAAGCTGAATGGTATTTATTCTCAAACAATTGTGGGCTTACTGTGTATAGAGCACCATGGAGGATAAACTATGAGCAAGAGAGACAATTTTAGGGCTAAGTGCAGTGGCTCATGCGTGTAATCCTAGCACTTGGGAGGCTGAGGCAAGAGAATCGGTTGAGCCCAAGAGTTTGAGGTTGCTGTGAGCTGTGGCACCATGGAACTCTTCCGGGGGCAATAAAGTGAGACCCTATATCAAAAAAAAAAAAAAAAAAAAGAGAGAGAGAGAGACAGTTCTAAAACTTGGGTAATTTATAATCTTGTAGGCTCAAAAGAGGGGATGGAATAGATAGTGTTTATGTTTTGTATATTTCCATATCCTTTTGCATGTAGAAGGTGGAGAGAGGAAAGAGAACAGTAGAAGATGTTCCAAGATCGGGAACTGATTTAAGAGCATCTTTTTTAAAAAATGTAGTTTTAATTTTTGATTTTAATTTTTGTTTTTTGGAAACAGCCTTACTCTTTTGCCTCAGGTAGAATGCAGTTAGCTCCATCATAGCTCACTGCAACCTCAAACACCTGGGCTCAAGCGATCCTCTGGCTTCAGCCTCTGAGTAGCTGGGACTACAGGCACCTGCCACTAAGCTTGGCTAAATTTTCTTTTAGTAGAGATGGCTTCTCACTCTTGCTCAGGCTGATCTCAAACTCCTCACCTCAAGTGAGCCTCTTGCCTCAGACTCCCAGAGGGTTAGGATTATAGGCGTGAACCACTTTGCTGGGCCAAGACAGTTTATAAGGTCAGAAGAATCAGGAAATTGAGAGTTTCTTTATCTGTAAAATGGGGATACATACTACCTAATACATGAAGTTAATAACACTTGAGTGAAGAAAGATAGTAAAGTGCCTCCCAGTTACGTAGCATGCATCCAGGAAATGTTAGCCCTTTTTTTTGCAGTTTTTGGCTGAGGCTGGGTTTGAATCCACCACCTCTGGCGTATAGGGCTAGTACCCCACTCCTTTGAGCCACAGGCGCCACCCCAGGTAATGTTAGCCTTGTTACTAAGACGGGAACCACACTGATCAATCAATAATAATAATAATAATAATTTTTTTTTTTTGAGACAGAGTCTCAAGCTGTCACCCTGAATAGTGTGCTGTGGCATCACAGCGCGCAGCAACCTCCAACTCCTGGGCTCAAGCGAGTCTCTTGCCTCCGCCTCCCAAGTAGCTGGGACTACAGGCGCCCGCCACAACACCCGGCCATTTTTTGGTTGCAGCCATCATTGTTTGGTGGGCCCGGGCTGGATTTGAACCCACCAGCTCAGGTGTACATGACTGGCGCCTTAGCCCCTTGAGCCACAGGCGCCGAGCCAATTATTATTATTTTTTAAATTAAACGCTTCTTTGTGTTTAAAATAGCATTTGCACAGAAGCCGCTCTATGTTAACTATACAGACGCTAGGACTTTGATATAGTATCTACAGTGTGGACGCAGGGGCCAGAGATGCCAGGAAGGCAGGGCATGCAGGCAGATAGTCAGAAGGGCTGTGAGGATGGGCCAGCTGACCCTTTTTCTCGCCCAGGCCCCCACCCCAGCAGTAGCAGTGCATATTAGGGCCCCAGCCCTAGAGGTCCTGTACCCTCCTACCCTGGCTAAGACATCATAGGCAGACTGTCCAGCCTGACCCATTGCGGCTCAGTTGTACTCTACACACTGAGGAACATCTGTGCCCCCATGTCTGCATGAGGCACAGCATGGAATGACATGCAGACCTCCTGTGGATGGGACTAGGCTGCCACTTCCCCAGGGTGTGCCAACTGGGCAATAGATAAATTAGATGCCTATTCCAGGCAGCCAAAGGAGCTGGAGGCTCAAATGCCACCCCTGGGGCTCCCCAGCCTAGGCCAGATGAGGAGGGAAATAAATAATTATTAAATAGTAAAATGAGTGCTATTTAAAAAAAACCAAAACAGGCTAGGAGTCTGTAGCATAGTGATTACAGCGCCGGCAACATGCACCGAGGCTGGCGGGTTCGAACCCATCCTGGGCCACTAAACAACAATGACAACTTCAACAAAAAATAGCCGGGCGTTGTGGCCGGTGCCTGTAGTCCCAGCTACTTGGGAGGCTGAGGCAAGAGAATCTCTTAAGCCCAAGAGTTGGAGGTTACTATGAGCTGTGTGATTCCACCGAGGGCAACATAGTGTGACTCTTTTCACAAACAAACAAAAAAAACCCCGATCCTGTCTGGAATGCTTTAGGAGTGGAGGAGAGCCAAATGTAAATTGAGAAGTCAGAAAACAGTGGGAAAGAATAGATCTGGGTGTTGAGGGGTGAGTGTAAGTTTGCTGCCACTCCTGTGTAGATTGTGCAACCATTAAAAATAATCCAGTCCTTCGGCGGTGCCTATGGTGTAGTGAGTAGGACACTGGTCCCATATTCTAAGGGTGGCGGGTTCAATCCTGGCCCTAGCCAAACTGCAACAAAAAATAGCCGGGCAGGCTCGGTGCTTGTGGCTCAAGTAGCTAAGGCATCAGCCACATACACCTGAGCTTGCGGGTTTGAATCCAGCCTGGGCCTGCCAAACAACAGTGATGGCTGCAACCAAAAAATAGCTGGGCATTGTGGCGGGCGCCTGTAGTCCCAGCACTTGGGAGGCAGAGGCAGGAGAATGGCTTGAGCCCAGGAGTTGGAGGTTGCTGTGAGCTGTGATGCCGTGGCACTCTACCCAGGGTGACAGCTTGAGGCTCTGTCTCAAAAAAAAAATAGTGGGGCATTGTGGTGGGTAGTCCCAGCTATTTGGGAGGCTGAGGCAAAAGAATCACATAAGTCCAAGAGCTGGAGGTTGCTGTGAGCTGTGACACCATGGCAGTCTACCGAGGGGTGACAAAATGAGACTGTTTCTTTTTTTTCTTTTTTGAGACAGAGCCTCAAGCTGTCACCCTGGATAGAGTGCTGTGGCATCAATCATAGCTCACAGCAACGCAACCTCCAATTCATGGGTTCAAGCGAGTCTCCTGCCTCTGCCTCCCAAGTAGCTGGGACTACAGGCGCCCGCCACAACGCTCGGCCATTTTTTGGTTGCAGCCGTCATTGTTTTTTGGTGGGCCCCGGCTGGATTCAAACCCGCAAGCTCAGGTGTACGTGGCTGGCGCCTTAGCCTGTTGAGCCACAGGCGCCGAGCCTGAGATTCTGTTTCTAAAAAAAAAAAAAATCTGGTCCTAATAGCCTCACACAGCTACATAAAGATTTCACTATGGTATGTGATCCAAAAATACATGCACTGGGAAAGAAAGGAAAGATTTAATGCAGTAAATGAAGCTGTGTGAGTTTACCTAGAAAGGTGTTTATGGAAGAAGGTATAAGACTTGAGTTATAGAATCTTTATATTTATAAAACCAGAAGTAATTTTATTTATTTATTGAGACAGAGTTTCAAGCTTTTGTGCTAGGTAGAGTGCTATGGCATCACAGCTTACAGCAACCTCCAACTCTTGGGCTTACGCGATTCTCTTGCCTCAGTCTCCCAAGTAGCTGGGATTACAAGTACCTGCCACAATGCCCAGCTAGTTCTTGGTTGTAGTTGTCATTGTTGTTTGGCGGGCCTGGGCTGGATTCAAACCCGCTGGCTCAGGTGTATGTGGCTGGCACCTCAGCCGCTTGAGCCACAGGCGCCGAGCCTTTAGAGACAGAGTCTCACTTTATCAACCTTGGTAGAGTGCCATTGTGTCACAGCTCACAGCAACCTCCAACTCCTGGGTTTAGGTGATTCTCTTGCCTCAGCCTCCCGAGTAGCTAGGACTATAGGTGCCCGCCACAATGCCTGGCTATTTTTTGTTGCAGTTTGGCCAGGGCTGGGTTTGAACCCGCCACCCTCAGTATATGGGGCTGGTGCCCTACCCACTGAGCCACAGGCGCCACCCTATTTTGGTGTTCTTTTACCTTTCATTGTAATTTTTCTGTATTTTTTTTGAATCGTTTTTTGTTTAAAATTTCTTCTTTAGGAGTCAGCTTAGCTCCTTTCTTGTGGCCCCGGAGTGCAAATGGGATTCATACCACTGTTCATATAGTACGCTGTTAATAAGCATGATGCAGGCCGTGAGTGGTGGCTCACACCTGTAATCCTCGCATTCTGGGAGGCTGAGGTGGGTAAATTGCTGGAGTTCACAGGTTGGAGGCCAGCCAGCCTGAGCAAAAGCAAAACCCCGTCTCCACTAAAAAATAGAAAAACAGAGGCAAGAGGATCACTTGAACTCAAGAGTTAAAGGTTGCTGTGAACTATGACAGCATAGCACTCTACCCAGAGTGACAGCTTGAGACTCTGTCACAAAAAAAAAAAAAAAAGCAGGATGTAGTTCTTTACCAGTGTTTTGGTACAAACCAGGTTGTTCTTGGATACATCGTAGACAATGTCCATGATCCTTGTTTTCCTAGTACAACACTCTGGGCCCCACATGGTATTTTGTTAACCCTCCCCCTGGCTGTGTGTATGGGGTGGGGGGCAATCTTAGTGTTAGCAGTGAGGCATCCCAACTCATACTTCTACTTCTTGTGGTAGGGCTTTCCCTTGCCCCTGGTCTTGCGACGCTTGTGCCAGTTGTCCCAAAAGATGCCTATCGCTCAAGAGCTGGCTAGAAAAAGAAAATGCAAAGATTCATGGTCTGGTTTGTAAAATGCAGTTCTGCCCCATTGACGTTGTTTCTAGTTGGAAGTAATGCTAGATGTGATCTATCTCATCACCTTAATGAGATAAAGGAACTGAAACCAGAAAGGTGTTCATATTTATATATTGGGTATTTTCTGGTAAAATCATGTGCCCAATGATAAAACAAGTTTCTTCTAACAGAGCCACAAAAGGAGTTAAATAAGTAGAATGGAAGAATTTTGAATAAAAATATATTTCTAAAATTGACTCCCAGAATCAGCATTAAAAAATAAAACAAAAACAGGTGGGATGAGAGGCTACAATTATAGAAATATAGTCTTTACTGACTTCAGCAGCATCTATTGCTCTGTTGTCACTGTTAGCTGCAGCTCATCACGAATCCTGGTGCTAGTGCTTAAGTGTTGTGGGAAGAAGCTGGATTTATCAGAAACATGGATATTTTTGGCAAATCTTAAATGCCAAAAAAGACTTTTGAAGGCAGTTTTAGTAGTCTTCCTTCCCTTATAAAGATCTATCACACTCATTACAGCACACTTAGAAAATATCTCCACTTTTCAGTCTGCTGGGTTATGTTAACAGGGTTCTCAAATGTCCCTTCTGTTCTGTTGATCCTCTATCGTGCCTCAATGGTGCTCTATACACAGCAGGCCCACAACTATTTGTGAGGATAAATACCATTTAGCCTCCAAATAGTTTTCTCCAAAACTAATGAAGGAAATTTTTCTCTTTACTTATTCTGGTTTTTAGTTTTATAGCATTGTGATTGATTTATTATATATGCGATTTTTAAAGATGAATTAATTATTTTTAGAGACAGTGTCTTGCTTTGTTGCCCCGGCTGGAGTACAGTGGTGCAATCTTAGTTTACTGTAACCTCGTACTTCTAGGCTCAAAGGATCCTTCTGCCTCAGTCTTGCAAGTAGCTGGGACTGTAGGCATGCACCACCATACCTGGCTAAATTTTCCTATTGTTTATGTAGAGAAAAGTTCTTGCTGTGTTGCCCAGGCTGGTCTGAACTCCTGACCTCAAGTGATCCTCCTCCCTTGACCTCTCAAAGTGTTGGGATTATAGGCATGAGCCACTGTGCCTTGCTCTGATGCCTAGGCTGGCCCAGAATTCCTGACCTCAGGATCCTCTCACTTCAGCGTCCCAGGTAGCTGGGACTACAGGTGTGTACCATTATACCCAGCTGTTTATAATTTATAAATTTATAAATTTATAATTTTATAGTCTATGTTTTAAATATAAAAAGCAAATTTTTCCTAATCTTCATTCTGCATATACATTTTTAATGGCTCCACTCCCCTTAAAAGTTCCCCTCTTATTGTAGATGACATTGTTGAATCACAGAAGAAGATAGTATTGATGACCTTGGTAATTATGTTTTTTTTTTTCTTTCAGCCTCACAAAATGTGTATATTTTTTGAACATATGTTAGTTAACCAGCCATATGTATTTTTTCTTTTTTTAAGACAGAGTCTTATGGCTCGGTGCTTGTGGCTCAACGGGCAAAGGCACCAGCCACGTACACCTGAGCTGGCTGGTTCGAATCCAGCCCGGGCCCGCCAAACAACAATAATGGCCACAACCAAAAAATGGCCGGGCGTTGTGGTGGGCGCCTGTACTCCCAGCTACTTGGGAGGCGGAGGCAGGAGACTTGCTTAAGCCCAGGAGTTGGAGGTTGCTGTGAGCTGTGATGCCACGACACTCTACCCAAGGCGACAGCTTGAGGCTCTGTCTCAAAACAAAACAAAAAAAAAGATAGAGTCTTATTATGTTGCCCTCGGTAGAGTGCTGTGGCACCACAGCTCACAGCAACCTCAAATTCTTAGGCTCAAGCAATTCTCTTGCCTCAGCCTCCTGAGTAGCTGGGATTTCAGACGCCCGCCACAATGCCCAGCTATTTTTTTGTGGAAGTTGTCCCGCCAGCCTCAGTGTATATGGCTGGCACCATAACCACTGTGCTACGGGCGCCGAGCCTTAAGCAGCCATCTTAAAGAATTACCATTCTCTTCTTGCTGATCTTTCCCCCCCAGTGCTCATTAATAAAGTTAGTGTGATTCTCTATTCATCTAATCAGTGAACCACATAAAATGATTGATAGCATAGAGAAGGAATATCAGACACTGTCATGTATGTCAGTAGGCATTTGTTTAATTGAGGGCCATCTCTAATGATTTCAGAAAGTAGTTGGTATAGATTTATTTGCAGTAAGAAATCAGTACCACAATTCAGTAGTGATTGTACTCTCAGTTTCCCAGGTTGGATCTGTATTTGCTGGGTACAAGACTTACTTAGCATTTTGCATAAGATTGCCATTTAAAGCCAATACCAGCAAAGTGGTATTAGACTTTTTTTTTTTTGTAGAGACAGAGTCTCTCTCACTTTATCGCCCTCGGTAGAGTGCCGTGGTGTCACATAGCTCACAGCAACTTCAAACTCCTGGGCTTAGGCAATTCTCTTGCCTCAGCCTTCCGAGTAGCTGGGACTACAGGCGCCCACCACAACGCCCGGCTATTTTCTGTTTTGCAGTTCGGCCGAGGCTGGGCTTGAACCCTGCACCTTTGGAATATGGGGCCAGCGCCCTATTCCCTGAGCCATAGGCGCCGCCTGTATTAGACATTTTTAATGCATCTTTTCTTTGTTGGGGATTACTATCAACAGCTTAGCAACAACTATGACAAAAATTATATATATACTTAATTTAATTAAATTAATTTATTTATTATTTTAGAGACAGAGTCTCACTTTGTTGCCCTCGGTAGAGTGCCCTGCATCACAGCTCACAGCAACCTCCACCTCTTGGGCTTAGGTGATTGATTCTCTTGCCTCAGCCTCCCGAGTAGCTGGGACTACAGGTGCCCACCATAACACATAGCTATTTCGTTTGTTGCAGTTTGGCTAGGGCCGGGTTCGAACCTGCCACCCTCCGTATATGGGGCCCCGCCCTACTCACTGAGCCATAGGTGCCGCCCTATATTTATATTTTAGCTAAATAAAGTGTGTGAGAGTTCACCCAGTGGTGCTGGACTTTACTAGCTAAACCATCAAATGAACATTAACACCATTGTTCAGATTTTCAAGTCCTGCCCAGGGAAAGAAGTTGTATATTGATTTCCCACATTCTGGCTCAACTACTATGTGTGTGTCAGACACTTTTGTTTAACTGACCCGACACCCATCCTGAACCCCTTTTCCACTAAATATTTCTCAGCTTTCTATGATTGTAGTTAGGGGTGGCTGTGTAAGGCAGAGCAGAAGTTTACTAAAGAACAGATGTGGCAGGTACTGTTACACCTCTTCTGCCTTAAATGTTGAAATGGTGTCTGGAGTTATAGCAGTCACTGTGAGGCTATTATGTGACAAGCATGAGGACGGATGGAGAAGTGTAAAAATGTGGAGCTGGGCCTTTATATTATTGAGTGGTCAAAAGAGCACAGTAATGGTCTTCCTCAGATTTCACTTTAGCGAGAAAAGTAAGTTCCTATTTATTTTTGTAGTTTTATTTAGTTTTCTATACATGCACTTGAAAGCATTTCTGACATCAGGAGATCCTTTGAGTGCTGTCTTTACCTTTCCCGTTCTGACTATTCCTCTAATTAATAATTGTCGAGCTTTTTGATCTGAGGACCCTAGTATACTCTTAAGAATTATTGAGGACCCTAAAGAACTTTATTTATATGGATAATATTTATTGATATATAACCATATTGAAATTAACTGAGAAATTTTAAAAAGTATTAATTCTTTAAAAGCAGCAATAATAAATGTATTGCCTGTTAACATAAACAAACATGCCTTTTGAAGAATAACTGTTTTTCGGTGGCACCTGTAGCTCAGTGGGTACGGTGACGGCCACATACACCAAGGCTGGAGGGTTTGAATCCAGCCTAGGCCTGCCAAACAACGACAACTACAACCAAAAAATATCTGGGCCTTGTGGCTGGCACCTGTAGTGCCAGCTACTTGGTAGACTGAAGCAAGAGAATCGCTTGAGCCCTGGTGTTGGAGGTTGCTGTGATCTGTGATACCATGGCACTCTACCCAGGGCGACAGCTTGAGGCTCTGTCTTAAAAAAAAACCCAAAAAACGAGGCGTTGTGGCAGGCACTTGTAGTCCCAACTACTTGGGAGGCTGAGACAAGAGAATAGCTTAAGCCCAAGGGTTTGAGGTTGCTGTGAGCAGTGATGTCATAGGACTCTACCGAGAGCGACATACGGAGACTGTCTCAAAAAAAATTTTTTTTTGAATGATTAGTCTCAGACTGATGCTTAATAATAATATTTGAAAATGGTGTAATTACATTAGAAAAATGCTATGTTGCATGAGACAGAGTACAGTAAATTATTCACATTTGTAGCCTAAGGGAAAGTTAGCATCCATAATTTAAAAAAATTTTTTGTCAGGCTGGGTGTGGTGGCTCACGCCTGTAATCCTAGCACTCTGGGAGCACTCTGAGCTATGATGCCACGACATTCTACCCACGGTGACAAAGTGAGAGTCTGTGTAAAAAAAAAAAAAAAA